>JAMALN010000788.1:5299-18249 GCA_023630115.1 Cutaneotrichosporon sp. PK4640 | reverse complement strand
CACCACGTCCGAAACGCCCGCGCGCTCCCGGACCCCCGCCGATCCCGCTCTCTCTTCCACAAGTACCGCCGTCAAAACGGTAAGTACCTTGTCACCCATTGCGCGTACTGTCGTCTTATGACTCGTGCTTGACACCACGTCTTGGGCATGATGCTGACTTCGTCGCAGAAGAAGGTGGTTCTCCGGAGCCGGTCGCGGTCCCCAATCCGTCAGCGGCAGGTCCCTCGCAGGATTCGGCAACCAACCCTGAGACCCCTGCAGAGGACAACCAGGCGCCCGCGCCTCCTCCTCCCTCACCCTCCCCCTCGCCCCCGCCCTCACCACCTTCCGAACCTCCTGCACAGCAAGAACCCTCGTCGTCGTCGTCGTCGTCGTCTTCGTCGTCGTCCGAGCAGGAGCCCTCGTCCACCCCGGAGCAGCAGCCCACCTCCCCTTCGTCTCCGGAGCAGCAGCCTACCTCTCCTTCGCAGGAGCAGCAGCCCACCTCCCCCTCGCAGGAGCAGGCGCCGACCTCGTCGCAGGAGCAGGCGCCCCCAACTTCTTCACAGGAGCAGGCCAGTTCGACTTCTTCCCAGGAGGAGCAGTCGCCTGTGCCTTCCTCCCAGGAGCAGCCCACTTCTTCCTCATCGCAGGAGCAGCAGCCCACCTCTCAGGAGCCGACGACGTCGACCCCGGAGCAGACTTCGTCGACCTCCTCGGAGCAGCAGCCGTCCACTGCCCCGGAGCAGTCCTCGTCGACCCTGCCCGAGCAGCCTTCCGTGCAGCCGACCTCCCAGACCTCTGCGTCGACCACCCCCGCGCCGCCTTCCTCTGCTTCGACCACTGAGCAGTCGACCTCGGCCGGGCCGGAGCAGCCCTCGTCCCCTCCTCAAGAGTCGGCAACCTTCGAGTCTGCCTCGACTGTCCCCGAGCAGTCCGCGACGACCGAGACCTCTCAGTCGGCTGTGGTCCCCCCTCCTCAGTCTTCGATCGAGCGGTCGACCACCACCGAGGCGGAGACGTCATCAACGGGGCAGAGCTCTGTCCCCCAGCCTTCGAGCCAGCAGTCTGCTTCCGCCGAGTCATCTTCGGCCACGACTGAGCAGGTGACCTCTACTCCTCCCATCCCCTCGTCGCAGCAGTCGATTTCCGCCGAGTCCTCGACCGAGCCCCTTCCCTCGTCGCAGCAGTCTTCGGCCGAGTCGTCCGCCACGACTGAGCAGGTTACCTCGACCCCTCCTCTCCCCTCGTCGCAGCAGTCGTCGTCCTCGACTGAGCCTCAGCCGTCGTCGCAGCAGTCTTCTTCTGCTGAGTCGTCCTCCGCTACCACCGAGCAGGTCACCTCCACTCCTCCTCTGCCGTCGACCCAGGACTCCTCGACCTCTGCCTCGGCCTCGACTGAGCAGTCGGTCTCGACTCCTCCTCAGCCGTCGTCGCAGTCGTCTGAGCTGCCCTCCACCCCTCCCCAGCCCTCGACCTCGGAGTCGCCTTCGTCTGTGCCCCAGCCGTCCTCCGCGTCCCAGTCGCCGTCGGCACCCCCTCCTGTGTCGTCGAGCCAGCCCGCTCCCTCTAGCGCCCCGACATCTGTCTCGGGCTCGTCCTTCACTGAGCGCTCGTCTGACTTCGGCTCGGCATCGTCCTTGGACTCGTCGGCTGGCCCCTCGAGTTCCGAGTCCGTGTCTGGCACGTCGACCTCCCCTGCTCCTACCCCCACCTCCAGCAGCAGCGAGTCCGAGGTTCCCCAGCCCTCAGTCTCCCCCTCCACCTCCTCTGAGACTTCGCCCACGACTTCGGCCGTCGCACCGCCGACCTCGGCGACAACAACCGAGCTCTCGCCTCCTCCGTCGCAGTCTCCCTCGCCGCCCCCGGCTTCGTCGCCAGACTCGTCTACCGTCGTCGTTCCTCCGCCTCAGGCCTCGACCACTGTCACTCCTCAGCCGGGTACGACCTCCGCTGTACAGCCCGAGCCCTCCAGCCCAGTCGTCTCTCCCCCTGAGGAGACGACGACGGCTGTCCCGCTGCCCGACACGACCACTGCTGTTCCTCAGCCGTCGCAGCCTACTGTGTCTGTTCCCGGTACGGAGCCAACTCCAGAGCCCACCCCAGGGCCCTCGGAGTCGGAGCTGCCACAGGAGTCCACCCCGGTGGTCCCTCCTGTGTCGGAGCCAACACAGGCGTCCACTACTGTGAACCCGCCTGTGTCGGAGCCAACCCCGGACCAGTCTACAGTTGTTACGGATCAGCCTGCACCTACACCTTCCGGTTCCGTGGTGCCCCCGGGTCCCTCGGGTCAGCCCTCCCAGCCTCCCGTCGTCTCGGGCTCTGAGCAGCCGGCTCCTTCCGCCAGCGAGGTCCCTTCGCCTTCGGCTTCGGAGGTTCCTCCCGCCCCCTCTGCCTCTGAGCAGCCTGGCCCCTCGGCTTCTGAGCAGCCCGTCCCTTCGGCGTCTGAGCAGCCCGGGCCCTCGGCGTCTGAGCAGCCCGGCCCCTCGGCGTCTGAGCAGCCCGGCCCCTCGGTTTCTGAGCAGCCCGGCCCCTCTGCTTCTGAGCAGCCCGGCCCTTCGGCGTCTGAGCAGCCCGGCCCCTCGGCGTCTGAGCAGCCCGGCCCCTCGGCTTCTGAGCAGCCCGGCCCTTCGGCGTCTGAGCAGCCCGGCCCCTCTGCTTCTGAGCAGCCTGGCCCCTCGGCGTCTGAGCAGCCTGGCCCCTCGGCGTCTGAGCAGCCCGTCCCTTCGGCGTCTGAGCAGCCCGGCCCCTCGGCGTCTGAGCAGCCTGGCCCTTCGGCGTCTGAGCAGCCCGGCCCCTCTGCCTCTGAGCAGCCCGGCCCCTCTGCTTCTGAGCAGCCCGGCCCCTCTGCCTCTGAGCAGCCTGGTCCCTCGGCTTCGGGCTCCGAGCAGCCGGGTCCTTCAGCCAGCGAGGTCCCCCCTTCGCCTTCGGGTTCGGAGGTTCCCCCTGGCCCCTCGGGTCAGCCCTCCCAGCCTCCGGTCGCCTCGGGTTCTGAGGTGCCCGGTCCATCTGGCAGCGAGGTCCCTCCTTCGCCTTCGGCATCGGACGTCCCTCCCGCGCCGTCGGGTCAGCCCTCGCAGCCCCCGGGCTCTGAGGAGCCTGCCCCCTCGGCTTCCCCGAGCGGCGACGCGCAGTCCGCCTCTCCCGCGGACTCGACTCCTACAACGACCAGTGCGCCGTACATCCCGTATACCCCGACTGCGACGTCGCTCGTCATCGCAGCTCCGACTGCGGATGAGGAGAAGCCTTCCCGCACCGTCGACCCCTCGACTCCCTACACCCCGACGGCTGCTCCCATTCCTAGCAACGTGCCTAACCTGATCTTCCCCCCTCAAGGCGACATCTCGACCGACCCGAACTTCCAGACCAACAATGACAAAGACCCGGTCAAGGGCAAGACGCAGGTGTCGATCCTTCTGTCGCTGAATAACTACCCATGGCTCTTCACAACGGCAAACGACGAGGCGCAGGGTCAGCTCTTTACCACGTTCCCCAAGCTTATCGGGAATGCCCTCAACATCCCGGAGTCGGACATTGTCACGTACGGTCTCCGCGTCTACCAGCCTGCCACTGGTGACCCCACCCTCGGCACCCAGTGGCTGGGCTTCGTCCCGAACGATCAGTTCCAGACGCTCGAGACTTACGTCTCGACCGGCAACTCGCCGCTCTACAACCAGCCCGGCATTGCTGGTGCCCTTGCGGCCCAGATCGACCCCTCGTACCCGATCGCCGCCGCTGGTGGCTCGTCCATGCGTACCAACACGAGCTCGAGATCCAACGAGGACGGCGCCCGCAAGCGCAACATCATCATTGGTGTCTGCGTTGGTGTTGGTGGTGTGCTCTGGATCCTGCTCGTCTTCTGGATCTACCGTCGCGTCAAGCGCGCCAACGAGCGGGCTGTCAACAAGCGCCTCTCGGAGCACATGTCCATGTTCTCTGGCCGCAGCAACGACAACCCGTTCGGCGACGACGGACGCCGCCACTCGACGACGCCCTCCATCGCGGCGTCCGAGATCGACGACCGCCCGAGTTCGTTCTACGCCTCGCCGCTCGACAACTACCCCGCCATGCGCCGCCGCCAGGTCGACTCGTTCTACACCGACCAGGCCGGCGCCGGCGACCAGTCGCCGACCTCGTACGTCAACTCTGTCTTCGGCACGTCGTGGTTCCAGACGACGGGCTTCGGTGGACAGGGTACCCACGGGTCGTCGTCGCAGGGCGCACAGCGCTCGAGCCAGAACCCCTTCGACGACATGTACGCTCGGTCTGGGCCGTCGTCTCCCCGCATGTCGCAGCGTCCTCAGAGACGCTCGGTGCAGAAGACGATGATCTCTCAGCCCACGTTACAGGGCAATTCGCTCGAGTTCAATGAGTACCACTAGGCGGTACTCGACCACAAGGCGAGGCCTCGCCAATACGACGGACACTATTTGCGCGAACCATACATCCCCTCCCCCTCATACCCACAGCCCCTCTCCCCCCACATCGCGTAGGCAGGCGCGATCCATTGTTTTACTTCACTGCATGGCTGGCCATCGTAATTCCTTCCTGTAGGTCTTTTGGTATGATGCATTCGTGCGTCGTAGCGAGTGTCGCAGGCGTGGAGAGACAGCCGCAGTACCACAACACCACGCGACGCAAGGGGTAGCGGGTTGCCGGGAACGGTGTGTGGCAAAACAAGCCCAAACAGGCGTCGTAAACATCGCCAAACCTTAAGGCTGGCGTAACGACGACCAACTGATGAGCGACGACGTGACGAGAGGCGCGAGGCGACGCATGCCGCCTCCCTTGCTTCCTCATCCCTTGCCTCGCCTCTGTATCCCTTGTCTCTCTGTCGCGCCCTACACTAACGCGTCCCGACGCGTCAGGTTACACCATGACCCGCGTCGGGGAATGCAGTTGTACCGAGAATGACCCGTTCAAGAGGCACAGCATGGCATGGGTGCCAGATCGAGCATGTTCGCTTCAGCGCTCCGCGCCCCTGTCCGAGCGAGCGCGGGGCAACGCTCGCCGATGTGGTCGGGGCCCGTGACGCGCGCGCGTGCGTTTCAGGTGGGACCGCAAGGTGAGATCCATTCCAAAGGTGTTGTGATCATTGCATTGTCTTTGCTACAGTGGGTTCGTGGGCGCCAGCGCCGTATCGTTCAATCTAAGATCTCTCAAGTGTTCCTCCACCAATGCGCGCTGGCGTCGAGCCTCGCGCGCTCCTCCTCCTCACCTCTCCTGACTTGCAGGCGCCTAGAACGAGAAGATGCCCGCGCCACGGCGCCGGCTGCCGCCCAGCGGGTGCGTTACGACGGCCGCGACGAACAGGCCGACGGTGAGGCCAATGGCGACGGACACGAGCTGCTCGGCGACCTGGAAGCCCTGCGAGTACTGCGTCGTCGTGTTGACCGTGGTGTCGTTCTGGCTGATCCTCGAGCCCTCGTTTGCGAACGAGAAGAGGCCACCTTGCGACAGACTGGGGTCAGCTGTGCTTGTGCTAACACTTACCCCGAGGGCAGCTGCATGAGGATGCCCGTGACCATGACCGGGAAGCTCGCGCCGTTACTGAAGAAGCGGCCGTACAGGTTGCCGATGATGCCGACGCAGAAGGAACCGATGGCGGACGTGATATCCGAGCGGTTCTTGAACACGGGGCCTGTGAAGTGGTTGGCACTCCAGCCGGCACTGCCGACAAGAATCATGACGAGGAGCTCCTTGCGGGCTATCGGCTGCCCGTTGCGCAGCGACAGGCACAGGGCGTACATCGGGACGCAGAGGTAGTCTGGAGTGAGCGAGGTCGACGAATGAGGACTTACACCAGTACCCGCTCGGCGTGCGCATGTACCACGGGGCGCCGTCGACACCGTGTGTCGCCTGGCACGTGTAGTCGTCGGCGTTCTTGATGCCCTTTCCCCGGATCTTGAAGTAGATCTCGCCGCCCATGGAGATGCCGAAGCCGAGGAAGAGGGAGTAGATGACGGCGTAGCCGATGCGGACGGAGCCGGCCGTGATGTTGCGGGACGCGAGCTCGAGCGCGCCTGTGAGGACGATGAAACCGGGCAGGATGAGGACGACACCGCCCGACACGAGGGCGGTGTAGCAGAACTTGTTGGTATCGGAGAGGACGGCGGCGAGGAAACTGATGAGCGTGGCGATGACAATCTCAAAGACGTTGCTGAACATGTCGTTCATGGCGGCGAGCATTTGGACGACGGCAAGCAGCCCACCGAGAGCCGCGCACATGAGCGCGTCGACGAAGCTGCCGTAGAACGCGGGCACGACGATGAACGCGGAGCAGAACATCGAGATGATGACAATCTGCCAGTGGGCGTACTGCGGCTTGCTGAGCATGAGGGCGTCGAGGTCCTTGCTCGCGTCCTCGACGCTGCACTGGTCGTGCACGACGTTCCAGTAGACGTTGTGTACGTCGAGCAGCTTGCCCAAGTCGAGGCCGGTCGACTGCTTCAAGAACTTTGTCTCGGACGTGTGCGTCGCGTCGTCGCCAAAGGACACGAGCATCGTGCCGGGGAGGTAGACGACCTGGGCGTTAATCTCCAGGACGCGGGCCGTCGCCTGGATCTGCGTCTCGAGGCGGTGTGTCGGGCTCCCAAACATCATGAGCGCGCGCGCCAGCTTGAGCAGGAACTGCTGGCGCGCGAGGATGGCGGCTACGTGCTGGATGATGAACACCTCCTGCTTCTTGCGGTGCTCCTTGGCCTTCTTGCGCCGCTTCTTTTCCTGCTCCCACTCCTTGCGCTTGCGCTCGTCCTCGGTGAGGGGCCGCTCGGCCGGCTTGATCCACTTCTGGGCCGAGTGTAGCGCCGCCCCGCCCTCCTTCTTGAGCGCGTGGAGGTTGATCGACGACGCCTTGTTCCCGCTGCTCTTCTTCATCATGATGAGGTCGTCGGTCGACTTTGAGGTCGTGAGGTCGTCCGTCTTCTCGCCCAGCTCGCTGACCCCCGTCCCGACCGAGAACATGCTCGACGGCCTCGACGACGGCCGCGACCCGTGGGAACTCCGCGGCGGGCTCAGGTGGTCCTGCGGCGTGCCCGGCAAGCTGTACCGCGTGAGGTGGTAGCCTGGCCGCTTGGCAGAGGGCACGAGGGTCGTCGAGTTGGGGGCGGCACTGGCAGCAAGGCCGCCCGTCGCGCCAATCAGCGCACCGAACACGCCGGCGTCCGAGCGCGCAGCCTTGGGCCGGTCGCTTTGCTTCCACGTGTGTGCCGCGCGCTGGAACTTGTTCTTTAAGCCCGGGGTTGGCGCTGGCGAGTGGCGGTCGGCGATGCTGGTTGACGAGCGGTTGGCCTCATCCTGCGAGCCCCGCCGTGAGCGGCTGAATATGCCCCGCTTCTCATCGCCTTCGTCGTCGCTCGGGGCCGGTGAGTTGACGGCAGTCGTGGTGCGGCTCGGGTCATTCGAGTCCGCTTGCTGGTGCCGCCCATACAGCGCAAGGAGGGACGACAGAACGGACGTCCCCCCAGGCATGTGTGGCAAGCCGCTGCCGAGCGGAGGATTGATGGGCGCGTTCATCGGCGCGTCGACGGCGGTCGACTCGTCGCTCGCGCGCCACTTCTCACTCTCGCGCCCTGGGCGCTCGTCGTTCTCCACGCGGCGGTACTCGTCCCGCCCCGAACCCTCTGGCCTCCCGGTGGCTTCGTTCGCCCGCCGCACGCTGCCGCGGTGCACACGCCGCCGGAGGTTACCCCACTTGCTCGTGTGGGCGCGCACCAGGTTTTCGGCGCGGTCCTCGGTCTTCTCCTCCGGCGCCGTAGGGAGGGTCGGCAATCCGTCCGTTTCGCCGGGCGGGACGTACTGCGCAATGTGCTCGTTGATGCTGTTTTCGAGGATCTCGTGCTCGTACTGCCGGTTCTCGTCTGCGTCCTCGGGGTCGCGGTCGAGGCGGTAGTCGTAGTCGTCCTCGTCCTGCGGTGCGGGCGGGTAGCGGTGCTGCAACATGTGGCGCAGAGGGTGGTGATGATGGTGGTGGTGCTCATCGCTGGCCTCGGAGGAGGCGAGGGAGGGGACACTCGACGCGCTGAGGTTGGAGGGGCGGTGGCGGTGGTGGCGGAAGCGCTCGAGCGCATCGTTTACCTCGTTGATGTTGTTCTCGCTGAGCTGCGTCTCGCGGGTGTTGGTCTGGTCGAGGGGGGGAAGGTTGACGATGTGGTCCTGCGTCCACTGAACTCTCCGCGGAGTTCTAGTGCCGGCGATGGCGGCGGGGGGTGGCGCGGTGGGTAGCCCATCATCGGGCGTGGTGTAGCTCGCACTGGCGGGGGTGGCGGTGGCGGGGAGGTCGCTCTCGCTGGTGACTCGGAGGATAGGGGAGGGGGCAAAGCGCTCGCGCGTAGGCGGGCGTGGTTCATGGAACGGGTCGTCTGCGACCATGGTCGGAGGGGGTGTGGAATGGAATCGCGACGGGAGGTGGGGGAATGGGCAGACAAGAAGTGCAGTTATGGCTTGGTCGTGCTCGGTGTAGTCCGAGTTGCTTGAGGTAAGCCGCGGCCTGTCAGCCCGCAGCACTCACGTATGCTTGCAGGATCAACGGCGCAGTCGGTAGTGGGAGCTCGGGACGATGCAACTACCCCGCGCGCATTCTTTTGGGTGTGTGGGGGAGGGGGTGGTCACTGTCCCTGGGCTGTAGCGTCATGTCAGTCCCCCGGTATTCTACATTCACACCCACTCGGCCCACCCTCGGGGCATCTGACACGCGCACCACACGGCTTGGCAGGAGCAACCACGAGTACTGCGGGCCGTTGGGCGCGGCGGTGGGCGAGCATGGAAAGGTTTCACCACCCAAACCCCGGTCGGGGGCGGGGTCAAACTGCCGCCGGCTGCCTTGCACGTGCCCAGCCACCCTAGATTCAGAGGCCAGAAGTGGGAATGGTGCCTTCCTCTGTAGACCCCACATCCGCAAGTTCCAGACTCTCATCGCGTGAGGTTGCACAGCTTGATTAGCATACCTGCTGTCTCACGATGTGGTGGCGCAGACCAGACCAGACCGGCCAGACCACCGCAGTCAGTGCAGATCTTCAACACTTGCGAGCTCGCAGTCGAGGGTTGCGCGCCACCTCAAAACTCGACTTTGCCGCAGAGTGTGCCATCAGCTCTTGGCCAGGGTCGCCGGAGGTCGCCGGGGAGACGGATGCTCATCGCAGCCCGGGCATTGGAGGGAAGCGTTGGGTGGTGCGAGATTGTGCGTCCGCCAGCACCACCCCCAAATCGATTGCAGGGTGAGATGATATCATTGACACGCGACATGCGGCGCGTGATGAGTTGGATGCGAGGTGGGCTGGGCGTGAATGACGAGAGAGCGCTCGCCGACCACTCGGCGCAGGGGTTGCTGTCAGCTAGTCCACGCGCTCCACGTCGGCATGTCGGCATGCAGAGTGGGTTTGACGGTATGCCGGATGCGTACCGGGATCGCGGGCGCTAGCGTGCCGATGACGGCGGTCCCGTCTAGCCTCGGGCCGCGGAAGATGCTCCACACTAGATCACTGGACCTCACCTCATTGTGCCGCAGCATGTACCATGTCGCTGACATGCAGTCTTCACGACGCGGGACGCGCACGATGTCAAGCTGGCCGAGCTGGCGAGCTGGAGGGCGGAAGGCCGCGCACCTACCCCCGACGGAATATAGGCACACCACCGAGACTGAGGCTGAGTTCACCCCACTCTAGGCGTGCGGACACGTGGCCCTCCACGCCACCTCGATTTCGGTGTCGGGCGTGTTGACACGACTGTTGATGAACCACTCCGCTTGATCCGCATCGTCACGCTTCCGCATCGACCACACCTCTCCACTCCACTCGATCCACTCACAACTCTCACACAACAATGTGGTTGAGCGACAGGCAAAGTGCGTCCAGTTGTTGAGGTGCACTGGCGCAGCTGCGTTACTTGGACCGAGCTGACGGCAGAAATCGGCGTCGCGCTCGTCGCGTTTGGCGTCTTCTTCATGTTCCTGGGTACGTCGCGTGCTGGGGCGCAGCGCGTGGTCCAAGTCGAAGCTACTCTTCTGGCAGCTGAACTTGAACCACCGGTGCTGCGCTCCCACCTTGCTCGCCCCGGGCTCGAGTGCACTCGGCTCGGCACTTGCTCGGCTGACCGCAGGCATCATCCTCTTCTTCGACGGACCGCTCCTCGCGCTCGGCAACATCCTCTTCCTGAGCGGCTTGCCGCTCATCATCGGCCCGACCCGCACCTTCTACTTCTTCTCCCGCAAGGAGAAGTGGCGCGGGACCGTGTGCTTCTTCCTCGGCATGTGAGCTGGGTTGCTTACGGTCAGCTAATCCCAGCGTCCTCGTGTTCGTCAAGTGGCCCGTGATCGGGATCGCGATCGAACTCGTCGGCTTCATCGGCCTGTTTGGGTGAGCTCGGGTTGCTATCTTGAGCTGACAGCAGATCATTCTTCCCAGTCGTCCTGCAGGCCCTCCGCCAGATGCCTATTATCGGCACGTTCCTCTCGCTCCCATATGTGCGCGGGGTAAGTGCGAGATATGAAGAGTGAGGGTCTGGAGGGCTGACTGTAGGCCGCGGACAGGCTCGCAGGCGTGAGACAGAGCGCCGTTTAGAGATAGAGCGCTGGGCGCGTGCACATGGATACATGTCGCTTGTGGCCAGCGGAGGGGCGACGGCGGCCGGCGCGAGGAGGCGGTGCTGGAGGGGCGAGACGTGTGTGCGTGGCTGCTGACGGTGCGAGTCGTGAGCTGGCGTGGAAGGTGTCGCTGGTGGCCACGACAGCGCGAGAGACGGCGCGCAGTCAACACTCCAGCGATGAGGTCATCGCCCGAACACCAACATCCTCCGACCGCCGTCCCATACAGCAATGAGGCTGGAAGCCAGGTCATTGGCGACGAGTTGATGCACTGATACTTGACGCACCATGGATAAGAGTACTGATCTCGAGCTTATACTGGTCTTGAGCTTATCTTCGAGTCGGAATGTGCACCGCGCCATGTCAACACGGCGCCCGTCTCAACGCGACGAACCAGCCAGCCGACGACTAATGGATGTTCTGATACCGCACACTGACCCGAGATCTGTGCTCTCACACAGCCCACAGTCCGGCCAGATCGGGCCCCCAGACCACATTGCGCCCCACAACTGATGTGATGCTGCGGGGTGTGTAGGGTATGCTTTAGGCGGGCGCTATGGCAGGGTGCAGTCAACACGCCCGATGAGGTCATCACACAAACATCCCAATGCCCTCGCCAACCTCGCATGGATGGTCGAGTCGATGCACGCTTGGACGGCGCGTTTCATGTTGAGCCCAGCGGGGCCGCACACGTCCTGGCGCAGCTTGCGCGGGCCTCCCATCAATCGTGGGGATCCTCGGGGCGCCCACGCTGGCTTACGTTTCGCGTGTCGGCGAGGACTTGATGGGGCAGGCAGTAACAGCCGGAGCGGAGGTGGGCGACGAGGAAGATCAGATGGGGACTAGCAACGCTCAAGTTGGCCACGAGCCCCTCGTCCCCATCGCACAGGGCTGGGGCGCGGACGGGTGCGGGGCCTCGGTGCGGAGAAGATGAGATGCAGGTCGTGCGAGCGCACACGCCTGGCGATCCGGGGCACGCTTGGCCGCCATGTTTCATCGCCGGAGCCCGCGCACAAGCGTCAGATGCCGGGGATGCTGGCGCCGGCGATCTCGAGGTGAGACACCAAGGCAACTTGGCGGGGGCCAGCCGGCACAATACTTGTCGGATAGCGGGCCGGCACCGGGTATGGCTGGCATGCCTGGACATGGGCCAGTTTACCCTTGGCGCCGTGGCGCGGTCGTGGCGTGGGACGCCGAAGTGCGGTTGCGCGAGGGCTGGAGGCCTGGAGGATGTGGAAAAAGCGCGTCAGAGCTTGCGCACAGCAACGATAAGCGAACAAGGGCGTGGGGTGGGGTCGTCAGATTGTTAGTGGGGATGTTTTAGTCAGCTACTGAATTGGGACAAAGCAGTCGAGGACACACGGGGCGACACGTCCGTTCTCACCAGCAGCCCACCAGGTATTTACACGCCACTGGGCGTCTGCATCTCCTCGCGCGGGTCTATAACAGTTTGAGCGGTATGACAGCGCGCGCAGGCGCGGGAATCGAAGAAGACTATACAGGCGGATCGGGGCTGGTGGATGGATCGGTGGTGGTGGTGTTACAGTCGAGTCGGCCGAATCGTCTAGGTACAGGGGGACGTGTATGCGGAGCAAGTGTCCGTCAGAGAAGGGGCTCGGGCAGCAATGGCCGGGGGCGCTCGATCGAGGCTGCCGTGACGCAGGCTATCGCGCAAAGCCCTGGTATGGCGACTTGGGCTGCTTGTCCCACAGTGGGCGGAAGGCGTCCTGGGAAAAGCCGGCCGTCTCGAGCGGGCTCGCGTTCGAGGGGAGCACGTCGTCGTGGTGCGGCCGCTTCTCGGGGGGCGGAGGAGGCGTAAAGCCCGTCGTGCGCTTGCCGGTGAAGGGTACCGATGTGAGGGGCGCCTGCTGGGCGCTGGTGGCGACCTGGCGGGGCGAATTGCCCATCCCGCCGGTCCAGTTGTTGCCACTCAACAGGTGGACGGGCTGGGGGCTCACGGCGTCGTTCCACGACGACACGGGGGCGGGGGGTGGGATGGGGCCGTCGCTGTGCGGGCCGAGCTTGGTGGTGGGGGGGATGGGGCGGTGCGACTGCGCTGGGCGCTGCTGGAGGGTCTGGGCGAGCGCGGCGTGCAGCTCCTTGAGGTCAGCGGCCTGCTTGCCGACGTGCATGCCGCCGTTGAGCGTCGAGATTAGGTCGTCCATCGACGCGGCCATGGTGGGTGGCGAAAGGGGTGTGGGGGTGGGGAAGGAGGGGAGCGCGGTTAACCGTGCGTTGAGGTGGATCGGGGAGGACGCGGGGTTGGGATGGGGGCGCGCCTTCTTATGTGAGTGTTGCGGAATTGCCAGCGGCAAAAGGTCGGCTAGCTAGGAGGGTGGCAAGGGTGTGTGCGGGATGGAGGATGTAGCGCGAAGTGTCCGGGAGGATAGGG
>JAMALN010000787.1:0-18262 GCA_023630115.1 Cutaneotrichosporon sp. PK4640 | reverse complement strand
TTATCCGTTCGGAGTCGCCGGCAGCAGCCGCGGTTCTCCGTAGCGCTCAGCGGCAAGCGCCGAACGCGATAAGCTCGAGGCTCGCAAGTTCTGCGAGCTACGAGCTGCGTGCAGGCCTGCGTTGCGTATACCTGCGTTGCGTATCTGCTGTGTGCATCCTTCGCGCCTTATCGGTTCTACATTGTGGAGGGCCAATTTGGACGCCGAGATGTTGTCGGCCAACGCCGGGTGGCAACTTTCGTGGCGTGGCTTCTCCAATCGCAGCGGGCTTGGCTAACCCCAGCGCTCCGCAACGTGACCCAGTCCGAGCTCATCACGATCGACGAGGACTACACCAAGCGCGTAGCCGAGCGGCGCCGCCTCTACGCCCTGCACGGCAAGACGGTGCACGGCGTGATCCCCGACGGGCGCGGGGCCGCCGCCGTCCGCGAGCTGTACACGTACCTGCTGCGCGACCACCTCCCGCGCCGCTTCCCGAGCATCTTCAAGCTCTCGGCCGACGGGAGCGAGAACACCAACCTCACGACCGGTAAGGTGCTCCCCACCACTGTCCCCGTGACGGGCGACGCCGAAGCGGACGACCGGGCCGCCGAGCACGCGCTCGCCGGGCTCGCCGAGACGGTGGAGGAGGACCTCTTCTTCCTCCAGAAGGTCGGGGACACGCACCAGTGTGTCGCGTTCTCGTGCTGCTTCCCCTCGGGCTTTGACCCGAGCGAGAAGCTCGGCAAGGGCCTCAGTGCGATCCACGGCCCCGTCCCCAACTACGACCGCATCGGCCCCTCCATGGAGCGCTTCTTCTCCAAGATGGAGGCCGGCAAGCCCGTCCGCCGTCTCAACGTGAGTACTCCACGAACACAGTTCAGCTCATGGCTCGTCTTGATCAAGCTGACCCCAGTGGTCCGTCCAGACCCACAATGAGCTGCACAACACGGGCAGCAACCACATGCACGAGGACGAGGACATCTCCGCACTCCAGGAGAAGGTCGACATCAACACGACCAACCTCCGCGTCGAGATGCAGACCCTCTCGCGGCTGCCCGCCACTAACGCCCTCCTCTTCTCCTTCAAGACCTACCTCACCCCCGTGACCGAGGTCAAGGCGCAGGGGCAGGGCCCAGCGTTCGCGGACGCGATCGAGGGCCTCGCGAAGGGCAACGCGCCCGGCATGTGGCGCTACAAGGCCGCGATTCGGTGGGGCCCGCCTGTGTGCGACTACCTCCGCTCCTAATATGGTTGAGATCCAATACGGTGGAGATGGGCAGAAGTCACGGACCAGCATAGAGACCGGGGACACTTGAAGCATCAGTAGTTAGACGGAAGCATAGACACCTTCATAGCAGATCCATGGTCGAATTATCGTATTGCTCAAGGTGTGGGTGGGGTGTGTGCAGAACATGTGGTGAGACGGCGTGCCACGCTGCCACAGTGATCGCTGGCCAACTGGCCCGGCTATGGCCGGCACGTCATTCCGCCCACTGCTCGCGACTTGTTGACTCGACTCTTTCCACCTCACCCCCTCTACCCGCTACCTCTCCCCTCCGCGATGCCCGACCTCTCAGCCCCCCTCCCAACCTACGCGGACGTCGAGTCCGCCGCCTCCCGCCTCGCCGGCGTGGCGCACCGCACCCCCGTCCTAACCTCCACGACGATCAACGACCTCCTCGGCGCCGACCTCTACTTCAAGTGCGAGAACTACCAGCGCATGGGAGCCTTCAAGTTCCGCGGCGCGTACAACGCCCTCTCGCAGTTCACGCCGGCGCAGCGCGCGGCCGGCGTGCTCGCCTACTCGTCGGGGAACCACGCGCAGGCAATCGCCCTCTCAGCCCGCCTGCTCGGCATGCCCGCCGTCATCGTGATGCCGTCCGACGCGCCCGCCGCCAAGCTCGCCGCCACGCGGGGGTACGGCGCCGAGGTCGTGCTCTACGACCGGTTTACCGAGGACCGCGAGGCCATCTCCCAGCGGCTCGCGGGCGAGCGCGGTCTCACCCTCATCCCGCCGTACAACCACCCACACGTCATGGCCGGGCAGGGCACGGCCATCAAGGAGCTCCTGGAGGAGGTGCCTGACTTGGACGTGCTGTTCGTGCCCCTTGGCGGAGGGGGGCTCCTCTCCGGCTCGCTGCTGTCCGCCAAGGCCCTCGCCCCAGGGTGTAAGGTGTACGGCGTCGAGCCCGAGGCCGGGAACGACTTCCAGCAGTCTCTGCGGAAGGGAGAGGTTGTCAAGATTGAGACGCCCAAGACGATCGCGGACGGCGCGCAGACCCAGGCCGCGGGCGACCTCACGTTCGCGGTGGTGCGCGAGCACGTCACGGACATTCTTACGGCCACGGACGCGCAGATCGTCGACGCCCTCCGGTTCTACGCGGAGCGCATGAAGATCGTCGTCGAGCCCACGGGGGCGCTGTCCCTCGCGGCGGCACGGAACGCCGGCATCGACATCAAGGGCAAGAAGGTCGGCATCTTTATCAGCGGCGGCAACGTCGACATTGCAAAGTACGGCGAGCTGCTCAGCCGGGGGTTGTAGCCTCCCTCCACTTTGTATATTAGATCATGCATCGCCGCCTACAGCCCCACGCCTACAGACGCTCGCGGAGGTACTCGACGACCTTGTCCATCGAGACCTCCTCGCCGTTGTCAGCGCCCGCGGCGCGCTCGACGCCCTGCTCCTTGATGCGCACGATGCCCTTCTCGAGCTCGGCGGGCGCAAGGATCGCAACATAGCGCACCTGGTCCGAGTCGGCCTGGTTCCACTGTGCCGGCGCCTTGGGCTTGGCCTTGTACATGAACTCGGCCTGATGTCAGTTCAGCTTTGACAGAATAACTCACCCGGATGCCCGCGTCCCAGAGCTTCTTGGCAAACTTCATGCGCTCCTGCAGCAGTCCCCCGCCAAGCGCCATGATGTACACGTCCGTCTCCTTGGACCGGGGCTTGGCCTCCTGTGCGCGGCGGCGCGCCTCGAGGATCGCGTACACGCGCTCAACACCGATAGACACACCCACGCACGGCACCCTCTCGCGCTTGGACCCCGCGGCCTCGGCAAACATGTTGACGAGGTTGTCGTACCGCCCACCGGCCGCGATCGAGCCGACGCCCACCGCGCTCTCGTCGACACCGTCCTCGTTGACCGCCGCCGCCTTCTTGCCCTTCTTGTCCTTCTTGTCCACGACGGCAGGCGCAGCCGCGTCCGCCAGAGGAGGCGCCGAGAGCTCGGTGACCGCCTCGTAGATGATGCCCGTGTAGTAGTCGAGACCGCGCGCCAGCGACATGTCGAACGACATCTTCTCGGTGACGCCGAAGCAGTCGAGGTAGTCGAAGAGGATCGCCATGTCCGCAAGACCCTCCTTGGCCGACTGGACGCCGTTGAGCGCCTCATCCGCCTGCAGCTTGCTGAGCACCTCGCGGCCCTGGCCTGCTGTCAGCTTGCTCCTTCCGAACAAACGCTCACCCTTGAGGCCGACGTACTGGCCGATGCGGTCGGCCACAGCCTCGTCGAGCCCCTTCTCGACAGTCATCTCCTTCTTCACGTCAGCCCATGGGAGCTTGTCGAGCTTGTCGACGGCCGACGAGATCATGCGCGTCTTCTCGGCGGGCACGCCCGCGAGCTCAAAGATGCCGTCGAGGATCTTGCGGTGGTTGAGCTTGATGGTGTACTCGCCGATCTCGAGCGCGTTGAGCGCCTCGCAGAGAATGTAGAGGATCTCGGCGTCGGGGACCATGGCGTCGTACGTGCCGGCAATGTCAAAGTCGCACTGGTAGAACTCGCGCATGCGGCCCTTGGACATGACCGGCTGGTCGCGGCGGTACACCTTGGCAATGTGGTAGCGCTTCATGTTGGTGAGGCCGTTCATCGCGACGTAGCGCGCAAAGGGGACCGTGAGGTCGTAGCGGAGCGAGCACAGCTCGCCGCCCTGGTCCTGCAGGTCGTAGATGAGCTTCGAGTCCTCGCCATACTTGCCGGCGAGGATGTCCTTGAGCTCAAAGACGGGCGTGTCGATCGTCTCGCCGCCGTGCTTGGCGAAGATGCGCTCGAGGGTCGCAAAGATCTTCTTGCGCAGGAGCGCCGCCGCCGGCTTGTGGTCGATGGTACCCTTGGGCACCTTGAGCTGGAACCCAGAGCCCTCCTTCTTGTCCTTGGACTGCTGCGCCTTGAGGGCCTTCATCTCCTCGACCTCCTTGGACGCGTCCTGCTTGTTGACTTTGAGCTCCTTGATCTTGGCCTGGAGCGCCAAGATCTGCGCGTTAACGTCCGCCATGTCGTTGAGCCGGAGTGCAGTGGTGTGGATGGGGTGGTAGTGATAGGGGCGCGGGGCGACTTTCGGGATGGATCGAAGGCAAACGGCTGTTCTGGCTGTTCGCACAAGCATGCGCTCTTCGTTGAGTCGAGAGCGTCGAGGGAGGTTGTGGTGATGAGGTTTGTGTGAGGTGTGATAGAAATCGACTCGTCTTTGGTGCCCATCTCTCGTCCGCCGTCATCACCACCCAAAAAGTCGGATGGCTTGGGACGCCGACGGATTTTGCTCCCGCCCTCGGCACACCTGGCAAAAGTGTCTGCGCGTTGACCACCTCATCTTGCTGCCATCACTCTCCGTCTGCTACGACAATGGCAGCTCTCAGGACAGACATTGTGAGCTCATTACCCAATGGTAGCTGACATCAGCGCAAGACCTTCCCCGGGACGGACGAGGTGGTCGTCGACTACATCGCCGGGCTGGTGGACGATGTTGACGAGGATGTCGACGACATTGTCGACCAGACCCGCGGGATGCTCCAGGCCGGCCCGTCGAGCAGCGACAACAAGGCGCTTAACGACTTCATGGACCGCCTCGTGCAGTACCTCGACTCGCAGAGCTCGAAGCGCGTGCGCAAGGCCGCGACCGCGACCAAGCTCGCGAGCTCGGTGCAGATGCGCTCGCAGCAGATGTCGGCAACGATCGCGATGAGCGGTCGCGTCGACCTCGACTCGGTGAACAAGGGTCAGGCGTCGCGCGTCGACCTCACCAAGCTCGCCAAGGCCGAGGCCAAGCTCAAGGCCAAGCTCGAGAAGCGCAGCAAGCGCTCGCTGTACGAGGGCTCCAAGCTCATTGACAAGCTCCAGCAGCAGCAGAGCTACGAGGAGATGTTCATGAAGGTCAACCCGCTCGACCTGTCCGGTGCCGCCAAGGGCAAGTCCAAGGACATCCACCTAACCAACATCGACGTCAGCTTTGCCTCGAACCGCATCCTCAACGGCGCGACGCTCAACATGGCCTACGGGCGGCGCTACGGTCTCATCGGTCGCAACGGTGTGGGCAAGTCTACGCTGCTGCGCCACATTGCGCTGCGTGAGGTCCCTATCCCGACGCACATCTCTATCCTCTACGTCGAGCAGGAGATTGTCGGCGACGACACGAGCGCCATCGACTCGGTGCTCAAGGCAGACGTGTGGCGCCACAAGCTCATCTCGGACGAGAAGGAGATCAACGCCAAGCTCGAGCACATGGAGAAGAACCCCGTGCCAAACGATGCACCAGAGGGCGACAAGATTGCCGCCGAGCGCGAGAAGGACGAGCTCGCCGCCCGCCTCGGCGAGATCCAGCAGAACCTCATCGACATGGAGGCTGACACGGGCCCCGCCCGCGCCGCCCACCTTCTCGCGGGTCTCGGTTTCTCCGAGGCCGACCAGCAAAAAGCCACGCGCTCGTTCTCCGGTGGTTGGCGTATGCGTCTCGCGCTCGCGCGTGCCCTCTTCGTCAAGCCCGACCTGCTCATGCTCGACGAGCCGTCCAACATGTTGGACCTCAACGCCATCGCCTGGTTGGAAGACTACCTCCAGTCGTGGCCCGGCACCATCCTCGTCGTCTCGCACGACCGCTCGTTCCTCGACGCCGTCGCGACCGACATTGTGCACCAGCACTCGCAGCGTCTCGACTACTACAAGGGCAACTTCTCGCAGTTCCACGCGACCAAGATGGAACGTGCCCTGCAGCAGAAGAAGGAGTACGAGGCGCAGCTCGCGTACCGCCAGCACCTGCAGGCGTACATCGACCGGTGGCGCTACAACGCCAACCGTGCGCCGCAGGCGCAGAGCCGTATCAAGATCCTCGAGAAGCTGCCCGAGCTCGAGCCGCCCGAGGAGGAGGACCAGAGCGAGAAGTTCAAGTTCCCCGAGCCCGAGAAGATCTCGCCACCACTGCTGCAGCTCGACGAGGCCGAGTTCGGCTACACCCCAGACAAGCAGATCCTCAAGGGCGTCAACTTTGACGTGCAGATGGACTCACGCATTGCGGTCATTGGTCCCAACGGTGCTGGCAAGTCGACCCTCATCAAGCTCCTTACCGGCGTGATCCAGCCCAACAAGGGAACGCAGAACATCAACTCGCGTGTTCGTATCGGCTACTTCACCCAGCACCACATGGACCAGCTCGACATCACCATGACGCCCGTTGCGTTCCTGCAGCAGCGGTTCCCTGGCCAGACGGAGCAGGAGTACCGCGCGCACTTGGGGGCGTTCGGCATTACGGGTCTGACGGGTCTGCAGAAGATGGAGACGCTGTCCGGTGGTCAGAAGTCGCGTGTCGCCTTCGCCGTGCTTGCGTTCACGCGGCCGCACATCCTCCTGCTCGACGAGCCGACCAACCACCTCGACGCGGAGGGTCTGGACGGCCTCGCGGCCGCTGTCAACGCGTTCAAGGGCGGGTGCATCATCATCTCCCACGACTCGACGTTCATCCACACCGTCGCCGCCCAGCTGTACGTGTGCGCCAACGGCCGCGTCGACAAGTTCAAGGGCGACGTCACAGACTACAAGCGCCTCATTGTCGAGGAGATCAAGCACAAGAACAGCCCATAGTTTACTTCATATGCGTGATGACATCAATCTAACGGCGGTACAGTGGCGCCTCTACGTCGCTCTCATCCTCGCTGCTGCTCTCGTCAGAAGTCTCCTCGTCGTCCTCGACAAGCTCCTCGGGGTCGTACTCGGGCACAAAGTCGCGCCGCGGCTGCGCTGACACGCCGACCTCGAGCATAACCTCGTTCTCGCTCTCCGTCTCCTCCTCGCTCCCCTCGTCCGAGCCTTCCGAGTTGAGGAAGTCGTCGAGGTCGCGGAACTTGGCGCGGGTGGTGTGTGGCACTGAGCTCGCAGGCGAGCTCTCGAGTGGCGTCTGCGGCGTCGAGCGGCGGGGCACGGCCAGCGCCGCGAGGTTGGCCGTGGCCGCGGACGGCGCGCCAAAGTTTGGCTGCGAACCAAAGTTCGGCTGCGAGGCAAAGGAACGCGGTGGCGAGGCGGGCTTCGACCGCTCGATCTCGGACTCGCGCAGCGACCCGTCCGTTGGGTCGTCTGTCCACTCCGGGAGCGGGGCGTACCCGCCTAGCTTGTGGTTAGCGACACGGCTCATCGAGCCGACTTCAAGCTGGCTCGCTGATGTCAGTTGTAGTTCACATGTGGCCAACTCACGCTCAGCCACGATGTCTGGCGCGACCTCACGCTTGCCCAGCAGGACCACGCGAGCCTGCTCACGGCGGAGAGTGACGCCGCCCACGTCCTCGTCCACGCCCTCGCCTTCGACCTCGCGCACTCCGCGCAGCAAGGCCGCGAGGAAGCGTGCGCGGTCGCGCACGTCGTAATCCGCATCCCACCGGGCCAGGGTGAACAGGTACTGGCAGAAGAGGTCGAGCTTGGGTGCGTTGGGCGAGAGCACGAGCAGCTTGGCCGCCAGCGTCAGGATCTGGAGCTTGGCTGGCGCCTCCTCGCCCGTGAATCCCTTCACGCCCTTGCGCAGGATGTCTGGCACCCACGGCGCCACGCCGTCCCACTTCAGCCCGAGGGTGTTGTCTGGCCCATCGTCAGCCGCAAACTGTCCCACGAGCCAGAACACGCTGGCGCGCGCGGACGCGTTGCTGATGTTGTCGAGCTGACGGGCGAGGCGCGCGACGAGTCGCTCGGGCGACGTTATCCCCTGCAGGATCACGCCCTTGAGCACGATGACGGCCTGCGCGACGAGAGCGCCTGTTGTCAGCCACGGAAGTGGATGAGCTAAGAGACTCACTCCTTGTGCTCTTCAGCAGACGCATGAGCGACCGCAGGCCCGTCTCGGCAACGGCAGGTTGGGAGCGCACGCAGTGCCCAATGGCACGCACCGCCTCCTCCGCGACGCCGTCGGCAGGCAGCGCGGTGTACTGCTTGAACTCGCGGATAGCGGCGGGGGCGTTCTCCTCGCCGACCATCGCGACCATGGCCCGCAACTTGGCGGTCATGACCGGCGCGGGATCAGCCGTATGGAGGAAGAAGTGGGCGAAGCGACCGGCGAAGAGCCACGGGCGCTCCTCAGCCATGCTGGAGATGACGTCCCAGGCGACCGCAGAGATCTCGGAGCCACTGGACGCGTCCGCCCCACTCGTCCCCGCGAGCCGCAGGAGGGGCGCGACGATTACCTCCTGTCCAACGGACGGATGCCCCGCGGGCGCGAGGTTGTAGTACATCTTCGCGACGGCAACGACGACGGCGCCGTTACGACTCCTGAGCAGCGGCTTGCTGAGGTCCAGGAGCATGGCGAGGTCGATATCGAGGCCCTCGAACTCGTCGTCCGACCCCTTCCCGTTTGTCCGCGCCGCCACCTCCGGCTTCTCGAGCATCGCGCGCGCATACCGCGTCAACACCTCCAGCGCGACGACCTGTCCCCACTCGTCTGCGTCGCCCAGTAGCCGACAGATATGCCGGTAGTACGGGTGCAGGAGGTCCAGGCGGTCGGGGCATATCTCGCTGAACGCGGTGAGAGTTGCACCGAGGGTGAGCGGGGACGGCGAGGCGAGTAGAGTCTGGAGCAATGGGAGGAGCTCTGGCTGCGTGCTCGCGTCCATTCTGTCATCAGCGCCGCCATGCCGTGTACCCACTCGTAGACCTTGGCGAGGCCGCCCGCGACAGTCTTGCGCACCCAGGGATTCCGGTCGTTGACGAGCTTCTTCAGCCCAAGCATGACAATACCTGCTGTCAGCTGGAAAGTCTCACCATAGCTCACCTTGGATGACGGGGAGGCGCATGGACGTGAGCACACGCAGGGACATGGAGCGGATAAGCGGCGACGGGTCGGACAGGTCCTTCTGGAACGTGTTGATGGAGAGCAGGAGGAGGTCCGAGTTGGTGGCTGCGTAGCGCAGGAGGTAGATGTAGACGAGCTTGCGGATCTCTATCGAGCTTGCGACGACCTGCTTGACGACCTGAGCGAAGAAGGCCTCCATGTTGCGCCCCTTGGACATGGCGGCGATGATGCGCTTCATGCCCTCGAGGCGCTCGCTCTCGGCGCGGCTCTCGAGCAGCTTGGACACCTCGACGACCTTGTCCTCGCTGACGTCGAAGTAGCCTGCGGCGCCGGACCCACTCCCGCCCGCGAGGAGGGAGAGGTCCCGCGTCGTCTCGTGGAAGTTTTCCTTGATCCTCTGCCCGAGGCGGTTGATCATGGTGGGCGAGAGGTTGTGGATAAGTGGTGATGTCCAAAGTTGGCCGCGACGCATCATGGTCCAGCGACACGCCGATCGTCGGTGTCCTGGGTGACCACAGCCGATTAGGAGTGGGGATTAGTTGGATTATGATGGCCTGATGGAATCAGCGGGGGCAAATGGGGTTCACATTCCAAGATGTCACCCACAGGTTAACGAGTGTTGTTGTGGCCTTCCTCCCATCACTTTCAGTCCACTCAACCCATCAACAACCTCAGCGCGCAGCTGCTCGAGAGCTTGCTCGACGTCTCCGCGGCTCTTAACCCTCCCTCCTCTTGCGTTCGCCTTCCCTTGGCCGAGCAAGATGGACTTCAGCAACGCGCCGTCGACCTTCCCTCCGGCCCCGCAGCCGGCCGAGTCCAATGCCATGGACGTCGATGCGCCGGCCAGGCCTTCCAACGCCGTCGTGCCCGATGGTAACGCCGACGCTAGCGGATCACAGGTGAACGGCACCGGCGGCGCATTGCAGCGTCTTCACCTCTCGGGGCCGAATCCGCCGTTCCCAAATATGCCCAACCCCAACCTCACGCTCTACTACGAGGACCCGGACAACGACAACGACAGTGTTGTCGAGAAGGGGCGCATGGTGCGCACGGGATACGTCTTTGACCCCCTCATGATGCTCCACTGCCCGGACGGCTACACGCCGACAGAGGACATCCATGATTCGGGCGAAGGCCATCCCGAGGAGCCGATGCGCATCAAGCGCATCTTCAACCGCCTCAAGGAGCAGGGTCTGATTCGGCGGATGAAGAGGCTGGAGTTTGTCGAGGCGCAGCGCGAACAGGTCCGCCTCGTCCACTCTGACGACCACTGGATGAAGGTCCAGGGGACAGAAAGTATGCTCTCCGCATCAGGCAACAGCTTACACCAGCCTTCACGGACGAGTACATCCAGGAGACGAAGAACTACTACGACCACCTGTCGCTCTACGTGTGCCGGGAAACTGGGCACTGTGCGCGACTCTCGTGTGGCGGTGTCATCCAGGCGTGCCGCTCGGTATGCGAGGGCGAGGTGCGGAACGCGTTCGCGATTGTGCGGCCGCCGGGACACCACGCCGAGCCAACCGAGCACATGGGCTTTTGCTTCTTCAACAACGTCGCTGTCGCGGCGCGGGAGGTGCAGCGCCAGGGTTTGGCGAAGAAGGTGCTCATTCTCGACTGGGACGTGCACCACGGCAACGGCACGCAGCGTGCGTTCTGGGACGACCCGAACGTGCTTTACATCTCGATTCACCGACACGATGGCGGCAAGTTCTATCCTTCCAGTGACTTTGGTGCGCTCGACATGGTCGGTGAGGGAGAAGGCGAGGGCAAATCGGTTAACATCCCCTGGCCTGGGCCGGGCTTTGGCGACGGCGACTACATTTACGCCTTCCAGAAGATCGTCATGCCCATCGCGTACGAGTTCGCCCCAGACCTAGTGATCAGTGAGCAGAGGCCCCTATGTGCCAGCTGACAGACAGTCTCTGCTGGATTCGATGCGGCAGACGGAGATCAGCTTGGCCTCTGCAACGTCACTCCGGCTGGGTATGGCCACATGACCCACATGTTATGTGCTCTCGCTGGAGGGAAGGTTGTTGTTGCCCTGGAGGTGAGCCGCATATCCTGTCCTCACTAACACGCTAGGGGGGTTACAACCTTCGCGCCATCTCCGACTCGTCCTTAGCTGTTGCCCAGGTCCTTCTTGGGGAGACGCCAGCCGAGATCGGCCACGTCCAGGCGTCCGAGCTCGCAACCGAGGTCATGTACGAGGTCGCCAAGGTCCAGTCCAAGTACTGGAAGAACGTCAACGCGGCGTCCTGTGCGCCACCGGAGATCGGCAAGGATGACGGCGAGTATGTTACGACCGTGCCAGACCTCCTCAAGGAGTACCGACTCCAGCACATGTACACCAAGCATAAGCTGTTCCCCATCCCTCTCGCGCATAATGACCTCCAGGAGTCGTTCAAGAACCAAGTGCTCGTTAACAAAGAACTGTACGACTCCGATCCTGAGACTCTCGTCATCTTTGCGCACGACTTTGGCAACCTGCGGGTTGAGACAGATGGCGTCGCATCGGTTGACGTGAGCCTCGCAAACAGCTATCTCCTCGACACGTCCGACGTGGTCGTGGACTGGATTCGCGGCAAGGGGTGGAACATTATCGACATCAATGTGCTGCGCAACCTGCGAAACCAGTTCGGGAAGGGACCGCGCATGGTGTCGAACAGCGGTGACAAGATGGACGGCCAGCTGATGCGCTATCTGTGGGACAACTATGTCGAGTGAGTTATGTTCAGCGTGAGAAGCTGACGACAGGCTGTCGCCTGCCAAGAACATCGTGCTCATTGGGCACGGGACAGCGTGTGGGGCGATCATGGAGCTCGTCAACCACAGAGGTAGGCTGCCACATGTTGCCGGGAGCTGACAGCAGACGTGCAGTCCAAGGTGAAGGCGATCGTTCAGGTGGCGGGGATGCATTCGGTCGTCCGCCCTGACCCGACAAACGAGAGCCGCAGAGCATGGTTCAAGGACGCCTGCCAAATATACCTGCCTCACATCCACCCGCTGCTGGGCGAGGAGCGCCTGCACCGGCGTATTGGCGGGCAGCTGAGGACGGCTCGCAAGGCGAAGGTCGTGGAGGTGCTCGTCGCCGCGCTCCCTGAGATCAAGGAGTTTGTCGACAGCAAGCTGGAGGTGAGCCAGACGAACGGTCACGCCCCAACGATCGACGTGTAGATGGATTTGGGCATATTGTATCAAATGCACAGCTGCTGAGCATGTGAGAGAAGAGCATGGGGAATGTACAAAGGCGTTCTTGGAGTCGAACCCTAGATCGGGAAAGTGGAGGTGGGTGACGCAACACCTCGCCGCGATCTGGACACGTTCACCTTCCTCTACTTCACCAACCACAATGAGCTACAAGACTGGTGAGCTGAGGACCGTTAATTCTCAGCTGACAGAAGGTCCCCTCTACCCATGCAATCCCGCCACTGCGCGCGGCGAGAGCACCAAGCTCGGTGTCGACCCCAAGGGCGAGAAGATCGTGTACACGAACGGCCGCGCCGTGATCGTGAGCTATTGGAGTCTCCGATGACTAGCTAACACCAGATCCGCGACCTGAACAACCCGTCCAGCGCGCACGCGTACACCCGTGAGTACGAGCACCTCCAGCGCCTCCCAGCTCTCGACTGGCTCTGCCACGTCCACGATCTGGTTGCCCGCAGTCTCCACTGACGCCAGAGCACACCCAGACCGCGACTGTCGCCCGCTTCTCCCCCTCGGGCTTCTACATTGCCTCGGGTGATGTGGCGGGCAACGTGCGCGTGTGGGACACGACCAACCCCGCCGAGAACATCCTCAAGATCGCGGCGCGCCCCATCGCCGGCCGGATTAACGACGTCGCGTGGGACAGCGAGAGCAAGCGCCTCATTGTCGGCGGCGAGGGCAAGGACAAGTTTGGCGCTGCGTTCTTTGTCGACTCTGGCAGTTCTTGCGGCGAGATTACGGGACACTCCAAGGTGAGCACTGCGTGCGCAGTAGCGCAGCGCACAGCCTTCACCTGGCACCCGTCATCCCAAGCCGCCCGCCCCTCCCACTTCCCCACGCCCTTCTAACCCCAGCCCATCACCTCCCTTAGCATCCGTCAGCAGCGGCCGTTCCGCGCTGTCAGTGGCTCGGATGACAACTCGATCGTCTTCCACACTGCTGTGCCGTTCAAGTACGACCGGATCATCCAGACGCACACCAGATTCGTGCGCGACGTTGGCTTCTCGCCCAACGGCGACGTGTTCGCTTCGGTTGGCTCGGACGGCAAGCTCTTCCTCTACGACGGCAAGACGGGCGAGACCAAGGCCAACGCCGATGCCCCGGACGCGTCGCGCAGTCTGGTGAGGAGCTGCGCCTCTGCGCTCGAGCTGACGTCAGATGGCGCTGTCGTGGGCGCCCGACTCGGCGCACCTCGTGACGGCTGGTGCGGATGGCGTCGTGGCGATCTGGGACGCGGCCGCGGCGCAGGTCAAGCAGACATGGTCGGTTGGTGCGGATGTCGAGTCGCAGCAGAACGGCGTCGTGTGGGCCAACCCCAACACGATCGCCAGTGTGTCGCTGAGCGGTACGATCAACGTGTTTGACGTGCGCGAGGGCCAGGCGTGGCGCAAGCTCTACGGACCGACCAAGGCCATCACGTCGAGCTCACTCGCTCCCGGCGGTGACTCGCAGACGTTCTACACCGGCTCGTTCGACGGGACGGTCAAGAGCTTTGCCCTGGGCTCGTCGCTCGGCGAGCGTGAGGGCGAGTGCTCCAACGTTGAGGGCGCGGGCCACACCGCCCTCGTGGCCGCGATGGCGTCAGACGGCGCCGGCAAGGTCTGGTCCGCCGGGTGGGACGACAAGGTGTCCACCATCTCGGGTGACCAGTTCGCCGCCAGCTCGGTCCCGACCAAGGCGCAGCCTGCCGGCGTCGCTGCAACCCCTCAGGCCGTGTACGTCGCCTCTCCTGCTGGCCTCGAGATTTCGGCGGACGGCTCGACATCGGTCGTCGGCGGTGCGTGCACTGCCGTCGCCGCGCATGGCGACCTCATCGCCACGGGCTCTGGGAAGAAGGTGACGATCTCGCGCGGGTCAGGCTCGTCGCTGAGCGAGGTTGCGTCGTTTGAGGACAACAAGGGCGACGTGCTCTCGCTGGCATTCTCCCCTGACGGCGGCCTCCTCGCCGCGGGTGATGCTGCCGGCCGCATCGTCCTCATCGACGCCAAGGCCAACAAGGTGCTGGTCACCAGCCGGTGGACGTTCCACACCGGCCGTGTCGCCAGCCTCGCGTTCTCGCCCTCGGGCAAGCGCCTCGTCTCAGGCGGCGCCGACGAGAGCATTTACGTCTGGAACCCCGAGAAGGTGCTGCGCAACGTGCCAATCAAGAACGCGCACCCCGGCGGTGTGAGCGGCGTGGCGTGGGAGAACGAGACGCGTGTTGTCAGCGCCGGCGCCGATGGATGCGTGCGCAACTGGGAGGTGCCCGCCTAGAGGTAGACAGACCCGTAGACGTGACGGAAGCGTAGATAGATGATGGAAGGTGATGCGACACATGTGCATGTCTTGCAGTCTAATGCACTCTACTAATCATACACTACAACAAGCCCTGGCGCTTGAGATCCTCGTACGTCTTCTTGTCGTAGACGTTGCCCTCGTCGTCTTCAAACTCCTCGGCCTTGTCCATGGCGCTGAGCTCGGCGCGCCCTTCGGCCTTGAGCTTTTCGGCGAGGGCGAGCGCGTCCGCAATCTTGGTAATCTCGTGGAAGTGGCGTGTGTTCGGCAAGCCCAGCGCGCGCATCCCGAACGCGTGCCGGCTCTCCTGGAAGTGGCGGTCAAAAGCCTTGCGGCCCATGTACACATGGTCGGAGCAGATCTCGCACTTGAACTCGACGCCGAGCCCGTGCAGCTTGTACAGCCAGAAGGGGATGGGCTTGCCATCCCACCCGAGCGGCAAGTTGAGGGGGTTGTAGAGACGCGCGTCGTCCTCATCCTCCTCTTCCTCTCCGGGCGGGGGCAGCACGACAGGCGGCGCCTCCTCCACGAGGTCCTCGAGCTCGGCCTCACGCTCGCGCGCCGTCAGCGCCGCGCGCCGCTCCACCTCTCCGCGCGAGGCCGTGATCTTCTCCGGGATCGGGGGGAACACGAGGAGCGCGGACACGAGCCACGTGAGCCGCGCCGCGGGCCGCAGCTTATTCCTCCCGTCTGAGGTGGAGGCTGGCGCCGCCGCCTCGCCCTGCTCGACCTTGACGCCCGCCGCCTCCTTCTTCTTGTGCTTGCCCGAGTTCAGGTGCGCATCGTACACCGTCTGCTTGGCGTACGACTTGGCGCAGTACGGGCACCAGATTCCGCTGCCCGCCACGGGGGCCTTCTTGCCCTCGTCCCACCCCTTGACCTCGCCTGCAGCCCAGGCCGCGTCGAACGCCGCCTCCTCCTCCTTCAGCTTCTTCTCGATGTCGATCAGCGGCAGCGCCCGCTCGAAGAACGACGTGAGGTACGAGTACAGCGATTGCACGTATCTGCTGTCAGCTCTAACGTGTTCAATAGCGTACTGCAAATAGGCGGCGTGGCTCTTTTCCCGCACGTCGAGCGTACGCTCGACACGCCCCGACTTGAGCATGTCGAGGTACGCAATGTACGACAGGCGCGTGCTGCCCTTGAGGTTGAGGAACTGGGCGTGCGCCTCGTACAGGTCGAGGTGGCGGCCGTACGCCTCCTCGCCGCTAAACACGCTGTCCAGGGGCTCGATGACGACGGGCTCCTCCTCGCCCTCGACCTCGATCGTCTGCAGCCCCTCACTGTTGACCATCTCGTCGATGGCGCCGATGAGCGCGCGCGCGTTCAGCCCCTGATTCTTGCGGTGGAAGTCCTTGACCTTCTCGAAGCGCGTGTAGAACTCGGCGAGCTCGTCGACGCCCTCGCCGGCGGGCGGCGCCGAGAGCGCGGCAAGCTCGGACGGCCGCAACCCGGGCGCGTCCTCATACAGAAGCGCGAGGTTGTGTCGCAGCTCACCGATGCGCGCGAGGATCTCGGCCGCCTTACGGTCCCGTCTTGTCAGGTTGCGTTGCTGCCATCAGCTCGAGCTCTGGGATTGGAAGCTTGCGCACTCACCCCGACCGGCTGCTGCATGAGCACGTCCGCGAGCGCCTGCTCGTACCGCTCGATCTCCTCGTGGCACGCGCGCTGCGTCTCGATGACCGAGTCCATGGTGTGTGGTTGTAGGTAGGAGGGTTGTTGTTGCGGGTGATCAACGGCAGAGTGCTTGAAAGAATGGGTGGAGGTGACTTCAGGAATGCCACAGGATCGGAGCTTCGGGATTAGTCGCCACCCAGCATCAGCGAGTTTCAGCACCTCCGCACGTTGTTCCAGCCTAGCCTTGCGACTCCATCGCCAGCAACAACAACAACAACAATCATCAAGATGGCGGTAAGCAGCTCACCTCACAGATCGGACGCGGTGCTGACGCGCGTGTGCGCTGTGTAGCTCAACCCGTAAGCATTGCGCGACGTTCCCAGAGTAGATTGCTCACAGACAGCGGAGATGAGAAGCTCGTGTTCGAGTCGTCCGAATCAGTCACTGTCGTACGTACTCTTTGTCGAGAGGGGTGAGAGCGTACATTGACATTGCGCTTTTGCTCCTCTCGAATTACAGGCCCCTACTTGTAAGTCGCGCCGTCCTCCTGCGTCATACACTTGCTGACGCCGAACACAGTTGAAGCACTCAACCTCCGGGAAGACCTCCTCCGCGGCGTCTACGCCTACAGTGAGCTAGCGTGGCTTTCTCATTTCTGACGACAGACTTCGAGAAGCCCTCGGCGATCCAGCAGCGCGCGATCATCCCCATCATCCGCGGGCGCGATGTGATTGCCCAGGCCCAGTCTGGCACGGGTAAGACGGCGACGTTTGCCATCTCGGCGCTCCAGTCGATCGACCTCAACATCCGCGAGACCCAGGTGCTCGTCCTCTCGCCTACCCGCGAGTTGGCTGTGCAGATCCAGACAGTCGTTCTCGCCCTCGGCGACTACATGAACGTGTCGTGCCACGCGTGCATCGGTGGCACTAGCGTCGGCGAGGACATCCGCAAGCTCGAGGCCGGGCAGCAGGTCGTGAGCGGCACGCCCGGTCGTGTGTTCGACATGATCCGCCGCCGCAACCTCCGCACCAAGGACATCAAGATGCTCATCCTCGACGAGTCGGACGAGCTCCTCAACAAGGGCTTCAAGGACCAGATCTACGACATCTACCGCTACCTGCCGCCCGCGACCCAGGTCGTCATTGTCTCGGCCACGCTCCCCCACGATGTCCTCGAGATGACGACCAAGTTCATGACCGAGCCCATCCGCATCCTTGTCAAGCGTGACGAACTGACCCTCGAGGGGATCAAGCAGTTCTTCGTCGCCGTCGAGAAGGAGGACTGGAAGTTCGACACCCTCTGCGACCTCTACGACACGTGAGCTTTCTTCTTATCTTTAGCGGCTGACACCAGCCTCACCATCACGCAGGCCGTCATCTTCTGCAACACGCGCCGCAAGGTCGACTGGCTCACAGAGAAGATGCGCGAGGCCAACTTCACCGTGTCGTCGATGCACGGCGAGATGGTGCAGAAGGAGCGCGACGCCATCATGGCCGAGTTCCGCGGCGGCCAGTCGCGCGTCCTCATTACCACCGACGTGTGGGCGCGTGGTATCGACGTGCAGCAGGTGTCGCTCGTCATCAACTACGACCTGCCCTCGAGCCGTGAGAACTATCTCCACCGCATCGGTCGCTCCGGCCGCTTCGGGCGCAAGGGTGTGGCCATCAACTTTGTTACCGTTGAGGACGTGCGCATCCTGCGAGACATCGAGCAGTACTACTCGACGCGTGAGTCTGCTGGAGTTCGTCGGGCACAGCTGACATACAGAGATCGACGAGATGCCCGCGCAGGTACAGGAGTTGGTGTGATTATAGACTGTCTGGTATGTACTGTTAGGCCCGTGTCGTGTCGTGTACGTGACGGTGTGTGACGGCGTGTGCGTGAGTGGCGCAGCGCGGCCCCCGTGTGGCAGTCGTGAGCGAGCAATGCAGCAAGCTCATTAATAACCGTGGAGGCCCCATGTTTTCTGCTGAGCTGCTGGCCGATGAATGCCGACTGGGGCTGAGGCGGCTCGAGCGCTCGTCCATCGAGACGGAGGTATTTCGGTGTGATGTTTGTGTGCCTGACTCTGGGGGCGAGACTTGCGGCCCGTGCGCCCTGCAGGATTGCCGAACAGCGACGATCAGGCATGCTGGCATTTAGATCA
>JAMALN010000786.1:0-18270 GCA_023630115.1 Cutaneotrichosporon sp. PK4640 | reverse complement strand
TACCCTCAGGGAGGTCGAAGAGCTTCTCGCCGGTGGTGGGGTTCACAACGCTGCAGGGTCAGCGACATGCTTGGGGGCTTTGGGGAGTTGCTTGGTCACGATGTGATTGCATGATGCAATGCGAGCGGCAGTGGTGGGCTCTGATAGGGCCAGTTGGGTAGGGAGAGGTGTGCGGTAATCGCTTACGCGGGCCGCTCAGGCACTCCTGACCCAGGCGGGTCATCTTTCCGGGCCGGCATATGACGGAATGAACTGGGGTCCATCTAGAGTCCGAGCGCCGAGGTTCGATGATCTGCCAGCGAGGCAGATTTCTCGCACCGTTGCGTCCGTCCATTGCCACACCCAGGGCACCACCCAGTCCAGCATAGGTGAACCAAGAGCTAGTCATGCGACTTTCTCGGCGCCGACAGAAACAGTCGGAGGGGAGGATTGGGTGCGAGGACAGGGTTGGGCGATAACTCGGTGCTATGATATCCCGGGTCGGCACCGCCCAGGTCCAAGCGCCACCATCGCCGACTTGGCTTGCCCACCCTTAGGAAGGGCAGTGTCTGGCGGGCGGTTGGAATGGGGCCTGCTCTGCCGTTGCTGGCAGCACTGGCGACCCACCCACTGGCCATCGCTGATCAAGCCCTCGGCCACAGCCCACACAGCCCACACCACCCACAGCTCGCGTCCAGAAGCAGAAGCGGAAAGAGAAAGAGAAAGCAGTACTCACGGAATGGTCTTCGCGTTCTTGTCGGCCGACTTGACGTACTTGCCGCCGATGAAGAGGTCAACGGGGACCTCGACGTCGCCCTTGAAGCCGGCGTGGTTGAACGAGTGCTTGAAAGTGGCCATTGTTGTTGTGATGTTTTGTGGAGAGTGGGGAAAAGAGATGCGGGGGATGTGGGTGGGTCTTTATAGGTCTCGAGATGAGATGGGAAGGACTGCGTGCTACCCAGGAGTGGCTGCGTGCTGACCCCACACTGGTTGTGGGGGTGTTCGGTTATTAACTTGTCGGGTGCTCGGTCAGCTGAGCTCCTGCACCTCGAGCCAACCAAAGCGAGACATGGCTCGGACCCTGTCCTCCGGCTCAAGCGGCTTTCAGAGAAGCTCGTAGTCTGATGATGGGTTGCCCAGCCTGGGACATCCCATCGGTGACCGGCCTGTTCCTCACGCAAGCGTGAGCGCATCGACGTGGACGCGCACGCGCAGAGCCCACCAGGACTCCACCTGAGCTTGGAGTGCATCGGTTTCCCAGGCTCAGCTGTTGATGACCCTGGATGTACTTCCGATGTCTCTTAGTGCCCGGGTCATGTACAGGCCAACTGGACCAACTGCTGCACGGTACAGCTCTCGGTTCATCCAACCTACATTGACCCGGGTGCTGCGAGTCACCGAGATGTCCCGGGCCGGCCAGTCAATCTCACTCTCTCACCCGAGGCACGATTCAGCCTGCCCGATCCCGGCCACCCTCCTGCCACCCTCCAGGCAGCCACGCGCCCCCGCATCCAACCCCCGCAGATCACGCCAGCGCCGGGTTCGACATGGAGGCGCCCCCTTGGCATGGCACTGTCCCTTCGCTTCGAGCGTCAGGCTTCATCCCTCCCGCCACTCGGCCCCCCTCCCTCCGCACTCGTCAGCCAGTGAGCCTTCGTTTGCCCTCCGGTTCTCCGCGGGGCGTCCCCCCACCCGAGGTCAACTTGGGTGCGTGCCGCAGCCACAGTGATGACAAAAGCGCCGTGCCTGTGCATGTGGGGTACCCTGGCTCAGAGCCTCTGCTCCGACACCTTGGGTTTCGATCGCACCGCGTGATTGATCAGCGTAGCGCTTGAGGAGGGCGCCGGTCTTGAGGACACCGGCGGCCATCGGAATGGTCTGTGGTGGGTGGAGACTTCGCTAGACTACTTGCAGTGCGGCAAGGTGCGGCGACGCTCCGCTTGTTTCGGACCGATCACGTTGCCCCACAGATTAGCAAGGCTGAGTTCATTTTATCCACTTTAATCCCATTTCCCACGTGGCAATCTCGTCGCCACCCAGACTTTGTTGTGACGATGCACACTCCACCACCAACAGCGAGCACGGTGTCCCGCTGACCCCCCAACCCCCCCTACCCCCCCCCCCCCAACAGCCAAGCCATGGACCAGGCAAGTATCGCATCCCCTAACACTACTGACTTCTAGGACGCGTTCCGGTCCCTGCTCTCAAAACCCCGCGAGGGGGGGTCGTCGCGCTCCGGCGCAGTGCTCGGCCGCGCCCCTCCAAAGCGTGGATGGGGGACTAAGCCCAAGCCTGGGTGAGTACCCTTCTGGCCCCATCCGCTGCCCACATCTCCTAACTTGCAGGCAGAAGAAGGAGCCCGAGAAGGCTGAGGGCGAGGAGGAAGGTAGCCGCCCCACCTTTGCGCCCAGGTCGCAGGCGAGGAAGGCCCAGGAGCCCAAATACAAGGATCGCGCAGCGATCCGCCGCGCCGGTGGTGATGGCGAGTACAAGGAGGTGAGATCCCGTGGTGATTAGGCGGGCCGGGCGCTGACGTATAGGTGGAGCACCTGCTCGAGGAGTTTGAGAGGCGCAAAGCGGAGGCAGGCGACAACGCCGACAAGGTGAGTAATGGGTCAAGACCCGTCCGGGGTGTGCGCTAACAAGGACAGGTTGAGGCACAGCGCGAGTATCTCGGAGGTGACGCCGAGCACTCAGTCCTTGTCAAGGGCCTCGATTATGCCCTGCTTGCGCGCCGCAAGGCGGAGATCGAAGCGGAGAAGGCAGCCGGCATGGAAGATGAACTGGAGCAGCTGGGACAGACCATCAAGGGCAAAGACAAGGGCAAGGATAAGGCCATTGAGCAACCCAAGGAGCAGAAGGGCAATAAGGTGAGCAGCGTCAATGTCAATGGCGTGAGCTAATCGCCAGTTCAAGACCATCGGGAAGGAGGAGCCCGTAGAGAAGCCCAAGGGGAAGGGGAAGGCCGCTGACCGCGAGGTTAAGCGCGAGGAGAAGGTCGCCAAGCCGCCGCCGCGCCTCCCCTCTCCTGTAAAGCCGTCTCCTCCCCCCAGTCCGGAAGACGAGGACGACATCTTCGCGGACGCCGGCGAGTACGACCTCAAGGCTGGCCGCGAGGACGACTCCGACGATGGCGACGACTCCGACGAGGAGGGCCAGATGGACGTCGACGAGCCCCGCGGCAGGTCTCATTCGCGCTCGCGCTCTCGCTCGCGTCAGCGTTCGTACTCGCGCACAAACTCACGGGACCGCGGACGCTCGCGGTCAAGATCGTTCTCAGACGGGGAGGTACGCCCCCAATATCAAAATCGCAATCGCTATCAGTCGTCGTCACGTGAACGATCGTACTCGAGGTCACGTTCCCACTCACGCGGATATCGCGATCGCTCCTACGAGGAGGACCGTGGACGAGAGAGATACGGTTATGACGAGCGACGCCGCGGGCGCTACGACGACGACGATGACTACGACTACGACCGCCATCGTGATCGCAGCTGGGACCGCAGAGGTCGAGACTACCGCGACGACCGCAACGACCGCAGCCGGCGGTACGACGGTGGAGACCGATACGAGCAAGACCGAGATTACGGCAGGCACGGTGGTCGGGGCGGATCGGGCTCCTCCCGCAAGCACAGGGGCAGGACTGCGTCACGCTCGCGCTCACGATCGCCCCGGTACCGGGACAGAGGCAATGCGCGCGCGGACCGCGGCGCCCGGCCCCGCACCCGCACCCGCACCCGCACCCGCTCGCTATCGCCCGTGCGCTCGCCCCCACTCAAACGCGCGCGCTCGCGCTCTCCCACGCCCCTGCTTCAGCAGACTCTGCCCTTCGAGCGTTCCCCGACGCCGGAGAGTGACGACGAAGGGCCTGTGACGCGCCTCCAGCCGCTCGCATCGTCGGCCATCACAGACCTGCGTGGTTTCCTCGCCGCTGACGAGGCCGGCGCCAAGGCGGACGCGAAGCGCCTCTCCAAGGCGCGCTGGCGCGCGGCGCAGGGTCTCGCACCCCAGGAGGGCGTCGATGCCAGTGCGCTCCAGCGCGGCCAGAACGAGAAGCAGAAGGCCAACCGCGACTACCAGGTCCTCATGAACCGCATGAACAAGGACAAGGACTGCAGCGGCCCGAGCAAGTAGCGTATGGCGGCGTAGACCCTGTCCCCTGTCTGATGCATCGCTTGCGTCGCTTTCCTGTCTGTCTGGCGTGCACTTCCGCCTCGATCGCTGATGTGAAGGCCGATACGGAGATGGCTAGCGACATGTGCCGTGCCTGGGATCGGGTGTGCGTCACCGGCTATGCTCATCCGGTTCAAGTGGCCGACTCTTGGCGATCGAGCATCTTTCCGTGTTCCCTTTCCCTCAATCCCCAATCCCCACCGCAAATCCCACCCGACATCAAACCCGCTCCGAAAGATGGTCAAGGACTCGCACACGCTCGACAAGACCGACCCCGTCCTCCAGCTCCTTATCCCGCACGATGGGCTGTGGGTCCACCGCTTTCCCCGCACGACGGCGGTGCCGGGCAGCCTCTTCGATGCGCAAGACAGCTTCGTGACCGTCTCCACCTCGCCAGCCGAGGTGTCCGTCGTCGCGCCCAAGGGCGCACCCGAGGCCGCGGGCATGCCCAAGGCGGCCGACGAGCACTGCGGCGGCCCGTGGACGGCTATCCGGGTGCGCGGCCCCCTCGAGCATCGTGAGTGCTGCGTTGGGGGTGGAGCTCGAGGCGGGGTTGTGGGGCTGGGTTGGAGCGCGACGCTGCTGGAGCGGTGTGGCCGGACACCTGCGCTGCGCTGCAGATCGCACCCACAGTCTCCCCGGGGCCCAGCCAGGCTTCGGCGTTGACGACAACCCCGACAACTCCCTGCTCTTCTTGCTCACAGGCCTGCCCACACATGGCGCCTGGCTGACATCAGACATGGTCGGCGTGCTCTCCGAGATCGCGCGCGTGCTGAAGGAGGCGTCCATCTCGATCTTCACCATCTCGACCTGGTGAGTCGGCGTGCTGCACGCCGCTGGCGGCTGTGGCGGCGATGTCCTCTCGGGCACGCAGCTTGCGGGGGCTGACGGTGCTCACTCCGGGAGGGGCCCGGGAGCCGTCGGCTCCGCCAGCTTGCGGTCCGCCATCACATGGCAAGTGCACGCGTCACGCTTACGAGCGACTGGGCAGCATGGGCAGGACGTGTGGCAGCTGCGAGGAGCACATGTCGCGGCATATTCCTGGCCGCCGTGGCTATTCTTGTCGTGCATCCGCTCACCCCAGGGACACGGACTACATCCTCGTCACGAGTGACACGCTCGACAAGGCCAAGGAGGCGCTGTCGGCTGACGGCTGGCGCTGGGCGTAGGCCAGCTGAGGTGTGCAGGCGATAACTCGGCTCAACCAGTGACGCAACCTTTCACGCGGAAGCAACGCGGGAGGCGCAGAAGCGAAAGGGGCCGCTAAGAAGGAAGTTGGAAACGGAAACTGTAACCCATTCAAGCCATGCAGACATCACGCGAAGCAAGTTGCGAGCGTTGCAACGGCCGAGCAAGTCGTGTACGCCCATGGGCTAGATGGCGCTTGATGGGGGGTGGACAGCGCTGTGGCTGGGTGACGTTTGCGGGTGGAGGGTTCTCCACCCAGGATATAGCCCCTGCACCGGGATATAGACTCGGAAGAGGCAATCTTGCGTACTCGCCTCACACACACTGTTCAGCGCCAGGAAGCTGCATGAAGGCGTTTCAGATGTGTAAGATCCAGCTCCGTGAAGATCAGATGCATAACTCGCGATTTTGAAAGCGCCTGAAATCAGTTGCGATTCCATAGCACTGTTCAAGAGGGAGTTTGAACAGTGCTGGTAGACTTGTCCCAAGAACGGGACTCACAGCGTTGTTCAGTCCTCGGGGTGGCGGGCGAGTGCTATTGGGAGCAGCCAAGGCTAGTTAGTGTGACGGCTAGCTGCGAATGCCACCTGTCCAGGCAAGCTAGACACACACAATGCATTGGTACTCCGCTATGGCTACAACAAGACCTCTACTCTAACACGCGCACGGATAGACGACTAGTATCGCCGCCGCCCAGGGCCGACGGGGCGCCAGTCGATTGCACGTCCGCCGCCACGCTGCGTGGCGCGCAGGGGGCGCACCAGGCCGCCGAGCTCGCGTGCGCGCGCAGCATCGGGGTCGTTGGCCGGGTTGTAGAAGTAGTGCGGCTGCAGCGGCTTGCCGCTGCTGTCGCGGCCGTTGCGCGTAATCTTGCCAAACATGGGGTTGGCCGCCAGCTCGGCGTCGGCCCAGACGGCCCACGCGGCCTCGTCGCCGTGCGTGCGCATGCTGGGCTGGCTCTCGAGGAGGCTCTTGACGAGGTCAGGGAGCGAGAGCTTGGACGAGCCGGAGAAGACGACCGTGGATGCCAGGAGCGCCGGCATGTCCACGCCGGCAGGGGCCGGAGGGGGTGGTGCTGGGGTCGAGGCGCGCGACTTGGCGGGCGTGTTGGCGCGCTTCGAGGCCGGGGCGGGCGAGGCGGGTCGCGACTTGGGCTTGTCCTCCAGCATCTCCTGCTTGACCGCGACGGCCTCGGGGGCCGGTGGGGGGGCCGATGCGGGGGCCATGATCGGCTCGTCTTCAATGTCGGAGAGGGGCGAGGAGGAGCGCTCACTGCGCATGTCCTCCTCCACCTCCTTCTCGGCTTCAGTCTCAATCGGCGCGGGGGGCGGGGCAACACGGCTAACAAAGGGGGTCGGGGCGGGCTCGTCGAGGACGGGCATGCGAATGTCGATGTCCATGTCGTCGCTGCCGAGGTCGCGCGGAGGCGAGCTGAGAGCCTGGCGAGGGGGAGAGGACGGCGGTAAGGAGAGGGGAGACGGGGCGCCGAGCGCAATGGGCTCCGCGGCGCGGGTGGGGGGCGTGAAGAGCTCCTCGTCGGTCTCGTCGGGGTCCTCGAGCGTAAGAGCGACGGCGGCACCGTAGAACTCGACCTCGAGGGCAGCGGCGGGGAAGGTACGGACGTTTCCGGGAGTGATGCGGCGGTACTTGCCGCCGGGGGCGCGGACGCGGAGGCCATTCTGGCCCACGACGAGCAGCCGTATCTGCGGGGGCGTAGTGGGGAGGAGCTCGACGGCGGCGTGCACGCGCGAGGCGTGGGATGCGGCACGGTCGAGAATGATCGTGCGGGCAGGGTGGGCGGGGTATGCGAGCTTGTCGGCAATTGCCTGGGGCGGGGCGGTGACGGCCGGTCTGTTGCGCAAGTGGTGCCGGCCGAAGACGAGGGTCTCGCCGGCGGCCAGCCGCACCTGCATCGCTGGGCGGGGGCGGGAGGAGCGTGTGGGAGACGAGGTGGCAAGATGGCGGGGAGAGGAGGATGCGGCGACGGTGGAGGTGGAGGGGGTGAGGGGTGCTGCCAGCCGGGCGGGGACGGCCGGGACCTTGAACGCCACTGGCCCAGGGGCCGGGCCGTCACTCGAGGGTGCCGGAGTGAGCACCTCCACCGCACGCTTCTTGCTCGGCGAGGACGGCGTCGAGGCAACGCGGACGCGCTTGGCCGTCGGGTTGGCGGTCTTGGTGTTCGTCTGCGAGTGCGAGCGGGCGTGCTTGATCTGCACGGGGACGGTGCGGGCTGGGCCCAGGGGGAAGAAGGAGAGTGGCGACATTGCGTCGTGAGCGCTCCTGGGTGGGTGGTGTGGTTGATGCTAGGTGACCAGAGGCAAGGCAAGATGCGGATGTGAAGAGTTGAAGGCGCAAAGATGAAGATGTGCATTGCAAGCTCTCTGTGGTTCTGGTACAGCGAGGTCAAACGACACCAAAGTCGGTCGCGCGGGGAGGGGGAGGTTTCAGGCACGGATCAACTTGTCAGACATCAACCTGCCATGTCAACAATCGCTGATCCAAAGGTGCAACGAATCGATCCAACAAAGTCACGTGCAATTGATCTTGATCTCTTTCACCACCATCAACCTCACATCAACCACCATGATCGCATCAGCTCGCATGTATCTCGCGTGGCATGACGAGAGCAACGGGAGCTGAGGTGAGGTGAGGCAGACTGCAGATCTGCATGCATGTGGCGGCAGGGACGGACCGCTTGCTCATGGTGCCTTCAATTTCTTCATTGACCTCGCCTCATTCTGTTCCGTTCTCTACGCGCCGCCTTGAAGCATCGAGCGCTCAGCGTTCTTCGTGCTACATCCTATGGACAAGTACATGATTCTCTGTTTTGTACGCAGGTCGGACTCTACGCCGACACCGCAGCCTCGGCCTTCTCAACCTTGTCGATCACCTCGATGCTCTCGGCGTCCTCGAACGAGCGCATCCCGCGCAGACCCCAGCGGTCGAGCATGGCCTTGTCGACGTCCCACCCAGTGCAGGGGGTGGTGAGCATGGTCTCGCCCGTGAAGATGGCGTTGGCGCCGGCCATGAACGCCATCGCCTGCTCAGACTCGGAGAACGTGTGGCGGCCGGCGGCGAGGCGGATGATCGTCTTGGGGAGGACGATGCGGGCGGTCGCGATGGTGCGGAGCACAGTGTGAACCTGGACGGGCTGGGGTTAACGTCGGGCCTTCAAGTCGAGCATGCGACATAGGCAGGGCGTCTCCGCCGTCTCGGGACTCACGTCGTTGTTCTCCAGCGGCGTCCCCTCGATGGGCACGAGGGTGTTGACGGGGAAGCTCTCGGGGTGCTCGCCCATCCGCCCGACCTCCCAGATAAGCCCGACGCGGTCCTCGTCCTTCTCGCCCAGGCCGAGGATGCCGCCCGAGCACACCGAGATGCCGGCGTCGCGCACGGCCGCGATCGTGTCGAGGCGCTCGTCGTAGCTCCGCGTGGTGATGACCTCAGGGTAGAACTCGCGGCTCGTGTCGAGGTTGTGGTTGTAGGCGCTGAGGCCGGCCTCCTTGAGCCGCCGTGCCTGGTCGGGGCTGAGCATGCCCAGGGTGGTGCACACCTCCATGCCCATGCCGCGGACCTCGCGGACCATGGTGAGAATCTTCTCAAAGCCGCTCTTGCGGCCCGCGAGGTCGCGCCACGCCGCGCCCATGCAGAAGCGCGTCGAGCCGTTAGCCTTGGCCTGCCGCGCCGCCTCGAGGACGGGCTCGATGCTGACCAACCGCGACGCCTTGGTCGGGGTCTTGTACGACGACGACTGGGAGCAGTACTTGCAGTCCTCGGTACAGCCACCGGCTGCGGTCAGCGTGTGCCCTAGCGAGGCCAAGCGGCGGAAAGGAGTGCAGAGAGCGCACGGAAGACTTGCGGAGGAGGAGCGGAGAAGCTAGGGAGAGATAGGGCGCCAGATCGGCGCGGCGCTCCGTCGCAGCACAGGGGCGGGCACGAGACCGCGCCTCACCCCAGCGACCGGCACACGACTAGCGGACTCACTCTTAATGTTCATGAGGGTGCACAGCTGGATGCGGCTCGGGTCGTGGTGCATGCGGTGGACGCTGGCGGCGCGGAAGATGGTCTCCATGAGCGGCCCGTCAAAGATGCGCTGGACCTCGGCACGGGACCAGTCGTTCCGGACAGCGCCGTCGACGGGCGCAGCGGTGCGGGGCTCGACAGCGACGGCGTGGCCGCGCGCGAGGCGGGCGACGGGCACGAGGGCATGGGGCCGGAGGGTACGGAGTGCGGCCATGGTATGGAGGGAGACACAGATGTGGAGACGTTGAGAACGGCTTGAAGGGATTCTGAGACAAGAGAGATGCATCCCGGAGCGAAGTAAGCGGCTGGCTCGGCTGCAGAACTGGCTGGCGTTGCTGGGTGGTTTGGCTGGGTGGGGCTGGGTCAAAAGGCAGGAGCGGATCTAGCTCTGGGGCGAAGACTTGGATGCCGCACCTTGTCCCAGTTGGCTTGGGGCAGAAGACGAGGCTAGGCAGGGAGGGTGAGCCGACTGGGGCACGTTTAGATCGGAATGCCACGCCGTACGGTGCGGAAACGCCACACACATGCCTCCCCTTTCATCAAATCACAGTTCCTGGATTTCCATCCATACCGCCAGCCACTCACTGCCCAAGGCTTCAGCGTCATCCCCCATAGCAGAGCTGGGGCGGCGGTCCGCAGGCAAAGGCCCCGTCCCTACCCGCGGACGGACGCGTTATCATGCTCGCACTGGGGTTGAGCGCGCGCTATCCGGCCACCGGGTCAATCAACTAGCGGGCTGGCTCAACTGGTCATCGTCGCCTGGGTCAATTGGGTGGATGGCTCCGTACCCGGTGCGCCGGACGTGTTCATTAGCGGTCTTGTTCGCCATGTTGTTGGCGCAGAGAGGCGCGTGCACGCGAGCTCGGCGTCGCCGATACATGCGCGCATGCGGGTAAGCCTGCACGTTGAGGTTGAAGGTAAGCAGTCTGCTTGAGCCCAGAACAAGGCCCGGACAGAGAACGGTTGGGCGCCCGGTTGTTCAGCGCCTCCGTTCAGTATCCGTCCACGCTGGACGATGTTCCGATCGAGATCAGTGTTGCTCATCAGCTCATCAGCTCACCAGCTCACCATCGACTCCGCTCCACGTTGGGGATACAAGAAGGAAACGATGAGTCAACAAGTCGAGCAGTGTCACATGCATCGACCTCAAGCATGCTCGCTAAGCAGTGGAGCCGGGGGTAGGGCGGCAAGGTACGGGTACAGGGGGCAGCGGCCGGCCACCTTAGGCATCCACAATCTCCACAACACCGTCTAACAACTCGATGCCTGATCGATCCAACGTCGGATCGTCGTGCGTCGTTTGGCTGACTAGCTCGGAGTCGCAACACACGGTTTGCAATAGAACAGGTGAGACTGCCCTCTGAATCACCTGATTCTTCCATCACCCCATCACTGGAACACCCCAAGAAAGATGCTGGAACCGGAACCTTATCCACGTGCCAGCCCTAATCTGCTCATCTCAGCAACCCTTCCCGCCCAACACCCGCAAGTCTTCCGGCCGTCATGACCAGGACTTGACCGGCGCCGGTCGAGTTCTGCGGCTGGGCGGGTCCCAACCGCCCACTGCAGAGCCCACTCCAACTTGTTTTCCCCGGCTGGTCGTGTGCACGCCGCGGGGCCTGACTATACCGAGAGCACCTGAGAATACCGACTCCAGCCTGAGTCAGCCCGCGGCCAGGCCCAGGGCACCTCAGCCGCGGACCATAATCTGGCCTCCGCGTCCAGCCCCCTCTTGCGCCTCAGCTGACCTCGGCACGCCGGCACGGCCATCTCCTACCTGACCTGAGAAAATGACTGCACAGTCTTGGCTTGGCGGCGCAGGCTATCTTAATATACTGATGAGATCAGTGTGTGTTTCGCCGTTCACTCTGAGATACCATGCGCTCGGCAGAGACGACCGCCGCTTCGGAATCATCGACACCGCGCGACAGCTTGGACAACATGAGCTCTGGATCTTCGTCGCTCGAGAAGGAGAAGGCCGAGATGGAGGACGACGTGGTCGCGCCGCTGCCGGTGCCGTCGCCCGCCCCGCCCCGCCGCCCACATAGCCTGCACTCGCTGGCGCGGTCTGCATCGCGGGCGTCTAGGACGAGCCGGCTGAGCAGGACAAGCACGCGGATGAGCGGGCTGCAGGCGACGCAGCTCGAGATGATGCTCCGCTCCCAAACGCGGGAGGAGGGCGTGCTCACCCACGCCGCGGGGGAGGGGGAGGGGCGGGGAGTAGTGGAGAAGCACACGGTGCTCGACTTTGGCGACGGGCCAGAGGACGTCGTGATCATCGACTGGGCGCCGGGGGATCCAGAGGTGAGTACCAGCTTCGAGTCGAGTGATCGGAGTTGGCCGTCGCCTGTTTCTGGTCATGTGCTCCTCTCGGCGCGGGTAGGCAATCGCGGGTGTGGAGACGCGTACCGACCTGCAACCGAGGTGTGGCTACAGTGATGGCGCCACACTGGTGGTGGAGCGATCCGCTGTGGCGGACCACGTCAGCCACGCCCGCCCGCCTCGCATCAGCCACCGTGTACCGCAGCTGACCCCAGAACCCGTTCAACTGGTCCCCGCTGCGCAAGTGGACGGCCATCGTCGTGCTGTACTACCTCGTGGCCCTGACGGCCGTCAATGCCACCAGCGTCGGCGTCATGGCGCCGTGGGGCGTGCCGTGGTTCAACACAACACATGTGGGCTACGCCCTCAGCGTGTTCATGTACCTCTTCGGGATCGCGATCACGCCTCTCGTCCTCGCGCCCATGAGCGAGCTGTTCGGCAGAAACGTCATCTACCAGGTCACGACGCTGATGTGAGTGGCCCGTCTCTCAGGTGGGCTGTGGCGCGGCAAGTGCGGGAGCGCGCGACCTTATCGCTGCCCACCCCTCAATCTCGTCCTGCCCTGCAGGCTCGCTCCCTCGTGGCTGACCCCAGCAACGCCGTCCTCTTCATCCCGCAGGCCCTGTCGCACTCGCACTCGGGCCTCCTCGCCGCCCGCTTCTTCCAGGGCATGGCGAGCAGCGTCGCAAACTCGATGGTGGGCGGCACCGTCGCCGACCTCTTCGAGGCGCGCCAGCGCGGCCTCGTGATGAACCTCCTCGCGATTGTCATTTTCGTCGCGCAGGCCCTCGGCGGCGTCTGTTTCGGCTGGGTCGGCCTCTACCTCGGAGTGCAGTGGTGCTACGGGATCCAGGCGATCCTCGCCGGCTTCTCGGTGCTCCTCAACGCCGTGTTCCTGCGCGAGACGCGCGGCGACGTGCTCCTCGCGCGCAGGGCTGCCAAGATTACCAAGGAGAGCGGGGTCAAGCACATGGCCGCGGCCGAGACGCAGAAGAAGAGCATCGCCCAGATGATCACTGTCTCGGCCATCCGGCCGATGCAGTACCTCCTCACCGAGCCCATCGTCACCGCCATCTCCCTGTGGATCGGCTTTGCGTGGGGCGCCGTGTTCCTCGGCACTAGCTCGGTGCTCCTCGTGTTTGGGCAGTATACCGACAACCCCGGCCTGGTCGGTGTCTCCGAGATCACGGTGGCCATCGGGGGCGTCCTTGGCTTCATCTCAAACTACCACCAAGAACACCTGTACCAGAAGGCGTGCCGCAAGAGCCCGACGGGCAAGGCCGCCCCCGAAGTACGCCTGTACTGGGCGACGACGGCGGGCCTCCTCTTCCCCGTCTGCATGTACATCTACGCGTGGACGGGCCAGCCCCAGTTCCACTGGATGCTGCCGGCGACATTCCTCAGCCTCTCGTACTGGGGCATCTACGTCATGTACTCGAGCGTGTTCACGTACATTGCCGACGCGTACGAGACGTACTCGAGCTCGGCGCAGGCGAGCCAGAGCTTTATGCGCAACATCCTCTCGTCGACCTTCCCCCTCTTCGCCAGGGCCATGTACATGAACCTCGGGTATCCGATCGCCTCGACGGTCGTGGCGAGCTGCGCCCTTCTCCTCGCCGCCTGCCCCACCCTCATCGTCCTGTATGGCGCCAAGCTGCGCGCCCGCTCCAAGGTCGCGAGCGCGATCGCTGGCGACTCCTAGTTCATAGACCATAGACTACATCTGGATAATTGCATGCACGTGTACATCAGCTCACACGAGCGAGTGGTCTCTCCTTGCTTTGCACGACTGCCTAATCCGTACCCCGCCCCGTTCCGGGCAAAAACGCCCACACGGTGCCCATGCACATGAGCACCGTGCCGATGGCGAGGATGATGTAATGCAGCACCTTCTGCGCGCGCGTAGCAGCATTGTCCTTGACGCCGAGCACGGTCGGCGCGAGGCGGAGGTAGAATCCGATCTGGCGTCAGCTCTTGCGTCAAGTTGGGAGCTCACAGGGAGGATGATGCAGATCAAAAACGCGGAGAACGAGCAGTATGTCAGCTTCCGTCGCGGCGTGGACCTACCCGAGGAACGCCATGACCTTCTCAAAGCCCGGGAGGACGATGGCGACGACCGTGCCGGCGGCAGTGAGGACGATACGCATGACAGCACGTGCGACGCCCTTGCCGCCCTCGGCCGGCGTCGGCTCGGGCGGCGGCACGAGGCTCTTCCTGTGGTGGTGGTCGGGGCGCGCGCACTCGTCGTCGAGGTAGTCACTCTCGCCGATGCGCGTTAACGCCGAGCTGACGGCGAACGAGATACGGCGGCGGCGGGGCTGCGCGCCTTCCGGTGGGTCGACGGTGAGGCGGGGCGGCGCGGGCGGCTCGGCCTCGGGCGCGGCGGGCGCGATACCCAGGAAGCTCTCGACGGCGACGTGCAGCGGCCGGCTCGTGAGGCCGAACTTTGTGAGCGGGACGAGGACGATCATCCACAGCGCGACCTGGTTCAGCGTCTCGGGGTACTTCATGATGGGGTTCATCATGTCCTTGGAGATCTCGTCCGAGACCTTGTCACCCATCATGAGGTAGCCCATGGCGCCCGAGATGGCGGCGACGGCGCCGGCGACCGTGAAGGAGATATTGAAGAGGCGGTCAATGGCCGCGGGGTTGCGCGCGTCCTTTGCGATGGCGGGGATGACTGCGTGCCCGCCGTAGCCGGCGAGGACGAGGCCGACGCCGCCGACCCAGTTCATCGCCTTCATCTCAGGGCCGAGGCGCGTCGGCATCGGGTCGAGGAGCGAGCCCGGCGCGTGCTTCTTCCACAGGCCGTCAAAAAGGATGATGCCGATGAGCACCACCACCGCCGCGGTGGAGAGGACGGAAGGGACGGCGAGCCAGCGCAGCGGCATAAACGTCGTGGGGAGGACGAGGAAGAACCCGAGGGCCATCCACGTCTCGGCGCTGTAGTCTGGCAGGACGGCGTTCATCGAGTCGCCAAAGAGCACGATGAGGGCGACGCCGAACGCAAACAGCTCGGTGCAGAAGAGGACCTGGATCGCGGAGCCGCCCCAGCTCCCGAACGCGGCCATCCCGATGTCGGTGTACGACGCGAGCGACACGTCCGCGTACAGCAGGCGCGCGAGGAGCTTGCCCCTGACGTCAGTACACACCACACAGGTGGCTTACGTGTGGCATGTGATGGCGGAGAACGCGATGACCATGATGGAGCCGCCGATCCACCCGGCGTACGAAAAGGCGAGGGGCATGGAGAGCAGCCCGATACCGATGAGCACGCCGATCGAGTTGAAGAGCGTCTGGCCGTTGGTGCTCGCGCCGCCGTGGACGTTGATGTTGGCGGCCATGTTGTCGACGCGCGACGGCTTGCGGAGGAGCGGCGCCCCCTCCTCGACGTCCGTGGGGCCGACGCCGCTCCAGCGCCGCCGCGGCGACGTCTGCTGCGACGTCGAGCCGTAGCTTGGCCCGGCACCATCGCGCTCCGTGTCGTCGTCGACGAGGTGTCCCTCGCTGAAACCTGAGCTGAGCGCCAGGTCGTGGTGGTACCGCTCCTCCATTCTCGCGTCTGCGGTCAGATAACGACGGATGGGGGACGCACAGCGCTTGACGAGGCCGACGACACTGCCTCTCGCCCCCTGGGGGTAGTTGTGGCCCTCTTCCGGCGACGACATGGTGCTTGGGGTTCGAGGGGAGTCGCGGGGCAGGCTGAAATGGGGGGATGGGAGGTTTGTAGAGACGGATACGTGAGAGACACTGTTGATGTGACCTGGTTGTAGCCTGGTTACACCTCACGTGACGTGGGGTTTGAGGCATGATGTTCCGGCAGGCACGCGGTGGGCATAGCCGCAGACCGGGGCGCAATCTCCAAGGTGTGCTGCGCCAAGCCAAGCGAGGTCCAGTCCAGAACAGGGCCTGGTGGCCTGCAGACCTGCTGCAGATTGCTGGTTGCCTGTTTCGTGGTATGGGGAGAGTGGGGAGAGTGGGGGCCCACTCCGCGGCCTGCCCGCGGACCGCGGCACGTCGGTACTGAGGGCAGTCGCTGGGGTGCTTGACGGCTTGATCGACGACCACCTCGGCGAGCTGTGAACTGCGGGGGGTGGAATGTGGCGCTTGACGTGCAGTTGAGCGCTCGATACGGTCGATCTGCGGATCGACCGATCGATCCGCGGTCGCATCCCGGGGATCCCGGCTTCGGCAGATGGAACCCGACACCGAGGCTTCTGCCGTCCCGGCTTCTCGGCTGCTCGGCCATCAACAGCCTGTCCCCCGGGCTCTCTGGGTAACCTAGCTGCCTAAGCGCAAGCTAGGGCGGCGCTGACTCCGGAGGTGGACTGGCGAGCGGCACACGTCAAGAGATATAATGTGCATAGAGTCTCACCCGCGGTTGCCCTCCCGACTCCGCTTCCACACCGCATACGCCTCGCGCATACACACCCCGCACGGCCGGAACCCCGCGTCCACGGCCGCCGCCTCGTCCGCAAAGAACACGCGGTGCTGGACGTACCCGCCCCGCGCGATGGCGCGGAGGGCCGAGGGGCAGTCGAGGCGTCCGTAGATGCGGCTGCGGCGGTGCCCGCCGAGCGTGCCAGGCGTGGGGGAGGTGTACGGTCCCGAGACCGAGAGGAGGGTGTATGTGCGGCTGGGCATGGTGAGGAGGCCGGCGATGGACAACCACGCCGATGATAAAGGCTTGAGGTGACCGGGGCTGACGTCACTTGCCCACTCCAACCTAACAAGTCGTCGTCCAGCGGCTTTCGGGCTTGCCAGGCGTCGACTCTGTTGCGTTCGATGTTCTGGTCGTTGTGGTGTCGAGCTGACCGTCCGACTGGCCACTCACCACCTCGCCTGATGGCGTGCATAGCACGGAGAGTCCGGTGGCCGAACGCCATCTCCGTCGAGATGGATGTCCTTGGTTTATCCGGCGACATCTTGGGGACCCCACATCCACTTCGATCCGCACGTCAGTGTCGCCCACTGCGCCCATATCCTCTCCATGCATGCTGCTGCCTGTCGTTACCGCCAGTACGCCAGCACCACATGCTGTGCATTTCTCTGAAGCAATGGAGCAGCTTTGAACGCACCGCGTCCAAGCTCGAGCTCGCGATCACGACGACGATGATGCAACGGCTTTCGGCTAAGTAACCGCCACGACCGAGATTGGCGCACTTCGGGTTTACTCCGCCCACATCTCCCCGGCCAACGCCGACCTCTCCACCCTCTCCTCTCTCTTGACGGCCGAAACAGCTCTCGCCTCGTCCATCTCTCAACCACCCACTCCATACTCACGAAAATGTCTGACGCCGCCGACCAGCAGGCCCGCGAGGCCGCCGAGAAGACCCTCTTCGACCTCGGCATGAAGCAGGTGAGCGCCCTCCAGCTCCACGCTGATTGCAGCGCCGCACCGTCCTCGGCGACAAGTACGTCGACAACCAGCTCGCGACGCGCAAGTCCGAGTTCTCGCGCCCCGCGCAGGAGTACATCACCCGGTCGGCGTGGGAGGGCCTGTGGTCCCGCCCGGGCCTCGAGCTCAAGTACCGCTCGCTTGTGGTCATTACGTGAGGAGAGCGTGGGGTTGAGCTGATCGCAGCATCCTCGCGCTCGGCGGGCACAAGGCGGAGCTCATGGCGCACACGCGCGGCGCGCTGCGCAACGGCCTGACCGAGGACAACATCCGCGAGGCGATGCTGCACGTCACGGGCTACGGCGGCTTCCCCAAGGGTCTTGAGGCGTGAGTCTAGCTGGGCTGTGGTGTGGCTGGAGTGGAGGGGACTGGTGGAAGGAGGGCGGACACGCTGGCGCTATGGTGGGAGGATGGACGGCCCGAGGACGTCCGGCCCGGCGCACAGCGGAGGAAAGGACTCGGCTAACCCCAGCTTCCGCGTGTGCGAGGAGGCCATCGAGGCCTACCGCAAGGAGGTGGCCGAGGAGAAGGGCGAGGGTTCGTCCGCGTAACCGCGTACGCGTACAGTCTGAAGATGAAGTGTTGTTTGCTGTGGGTGTTGCGGGCGGCAGGGGCTGCACATGCCAGCTGACTGGACGTGAGCTGCGGGTGGGTGCGCGGTGTGGCAGACAGCAGCAGACAGCAAGCTGCTTCGATGGCTTCGTCAACCCGGCGCGCGCGAGCCCATTCCGCTACCACGCTCTGTGCACCACGCCAGAGTGTACCACCCCAGAACTAATCGCCTGCTGACCACACTCACATCCCACTCTCGGCCAGCGCGGCAGCGCTTGTCCGCTGACCCGAGCGCGCGGTCCAGCAGCCCGTGGCACCAGTTTGCGACAGTGGGGTCCGACAGCGAAGGACCCAAAACACATACCCCAACTCTCCAGCGGCGTGCAAACTCGGGCTCTTCGCACCGCCGCGCTCACCTCACGCCGCACACCGCTCGCCGCTGCCTCGCTGCTTGCCCCTCTGCCACGCCGGAAGACTCGCGACACGAGGCAGTGGGAGCGTGACTGGAGAAGCGGACACACGCCCGTCCAAGGCCTTGGGTCCCGGAAGCGTCACGCAGCCCAATGTCGCCACAACCTAATGTCGCCACCGCCGCTGCCACATTCCCACGCCGCGGCCGGCGTGTACGCGGCGTG
>JAMALN010000785.1:0-18725 GCA_023630115.1 Cutaneotrichosporon sp. PK4640 | reverse complement strand
GTCGGCGTCGTGGCCCGCATTATGTACGGGCTTACGACACGACGCTTACTCTAAATCATCCCCCGGGCTTCGCACGCGCTATGGCTCACTCTCAAACAATCACCCTGTGAACCCCTCGGTGTTAACATGCATGAGAGACGCTTTGATCAGTGTGGTGAGTGTCACCGGGAACAGGAGGAATGGAGCGAGCAGAGTTGAATGGGGTTGAATGGATTGGAGAGAGTGGAGGGTGAGGGAGGGTGGGTGGGGGAATAAGGAGTGGTGGCGTTGTGCAAGAGGTGGCTGCGACGAGTGTGGCTTGGCTGTGGCGTTTGGATGGTTGAAATGGACGTGGATCCCGTCTAGAATTGGCAGGCACATCCTCCTCGTCTGCTCCCCACAAAGGTCAAATGAGAGTGAGCACAGTGTGGATGGTGACAGAGGCAGGGCGATGTGGGTGCGTATGGTGGTGCGGTGAACTGGAAGATGGTGAGGCCGGCCAGGAGGAGTGCGGTACCTTGCATCTGCCTGTAGAGAGGAGAGGAAGGAGAGGAGGAGAGGAGGGAGAGGAGGGAGAGGGAGAGAGAGGGAGAGAGGGGGGAGTGCAAGGAGAGGGAGAGAGGGAGAGCATGTTGACCCTAGAATTTGAGGTTGCCCTCGCTATGGGTTTAGTTCCTCCTCCCCTTTGACCCTACATGCCCTCCATCCCTCTGTTCTCCCTACCCCCCCAGAGAGACAGTCCCACCATGGCCACCGCACCACCACCACCACCATACGCACCCCGCGTGTCAGCTTGAGTCTCAGCGTCGCGTCCACCCACCACTTACTTGTCCCTCTCTCTCCCTCTCATCCACTCTAGTTCTTGACGACATCGCAACGACACTCTAGCCCATCATAATTCCTTGCCTCAACTCTCAACTACTCCCATTCCTTCACCATCAACCCCCTCCAACTCCCGCGCGCACACCACATCTTCTTTTTGCCGCAGACACCGACCCCCGGGCGCGAGCCTCATTTCTCCTTCCCCCCCCCCGCAACCGCCTCGTGTCCGTGTTTTGGCCACCCTACTTTTGCGCGCCGAGGCCAGGTCTTGAGGCCCTCAAGACATGAGCAGGTCTCTGCCGCCTCCAAGGCGGCCGGCACATTACCGAAACACGCTCGCTACGCCACCACAAACTCCACCTCTTCCTCTCCAGCTCAGCCCAGTTACCGACATTGCGCCCGGGCCTCCCTCGGCCACGGGCTCGAGCGCCAGTGGCTTTGCCAGCCTGGCCAGCCTTTCCGCAAGCACGAGCTCTGGAGCAGCTGCCGTTGTCGACATGTCTGCATCGGACATGGACACACACCTCGACTTACTCGAAGGGCTAGGCCCTCCCGGCGCGACGCGCCGCCCAACGCGCAGAGTCAAGTCGATCGAGCGGACGTGGGCGTGGGTCCGCTCTAGATCCAGCGTCTATGGCGAGCAGGCACTCATGGGCCTCGAGGCCGCCAACAACGACGACGAGCAGCGACGCGGGTTCGAAATAGGGCGCCCGCTCACCGTTGCCGCATCGTCGGCACAGATCCCAGACATCCTCGAAGTGGCCACGCCTGTCCGCAGACAGTCGACTGTCGACGTCGACCCAGAAGAGAGGAGGCGACGCCGGCAAGGGTTAACGCCCGAGTCGCTGAGGCCACCGCCACGGCCACGAACCGTCTCCCGCTCCCATACCACACCGCTTCCCCTAACGGCCATCGCGAGCTCGCCACCACCCGGCCCAAGCTCGACCGCGAGCTCTCCAACGCCCCAGCCGAATGGGACACCGCGTCAACGGCCGCGTCCTATCACTGGCAAACCACCACCACCCGCGGCGATCGCACTTGCAGGCGCGACTTCGCCCACCCCCGCGTCACCTTCCTCTTCCACCGCCTCGAGCGCTCGCACCCCAGTGCAGTCCATCAACGACATCGTTAGAAGGCATTCATCCGCCCTCACCCTCGCACAAGAGCACGTCAAGGACCGCGCGAGGTTAGAACTGGCCTCCAAACCCAGCATGCTCAGCACTCCGAAGCAGAGTAAGCGGCTCGAGCCAGTTCAGCCAGTAAGTGAAGAACCTTCCGACATCGACGACGAAGACTACGACTACGTCGATCAAGAAGCCCCGCCCCCGCCTCTACCGCCCAAACAGCAGCGCTACCTGCACAGCCGTGAGCCGAGTAGAGGATCGCTGGGGTCGTTCAACTCTTCAGACGCCGACAGCGTCGTTCGCGACTTTCGATTGGCACAGGCGGCGTATGACCAGCTGTCCGCCAAGGAGCTGCGCGCTCCTATCGCCACCCCTCCTCCCGTCATCCATCCACCGACCCCGACCCGCAACAACATCTTCTCCCCTACCCCCGATCACTCCCCCCGGGCGGCGCACAACCGCGAACGCAACATCCACAGTCCAGACCCGGACGCGTTGTCCAGACAAAGGTCGGCGACGTCGTTACTGCGCCCCAACTCGGCATCTCCGCGACCGAACACGTCCGACGACGACGCCCGGGAGATTGCCATGTACCTGCGCTCGCCCCACCTGAACCGAATCATGCACCTCCCACGGCCGTTCCCCGAGCGCCCACTGCAGGTGTCGTTCGCCGACCTCGGCAAGCCGGACGGGCGCCCCGTGGTGGTGTTCCTGGGCCTTGGTTCTGTGCGGTACATGGTCGCGCTTTACGACGACCTTGCGCGTGCACTCGGCCTGCGCCTCATCTGCATTGACCGCTGGGGGCTGGGCAAGACCGATCAGGTGCCACAGGACCGCCGAGGGCTGCTCGACTGGGCGGACGTTGTGCGACAGGTGCTGGACGAGTTGGGCATCAACCGCTTCCAAATGGTTGCCCACAGCGCGGGTGCGCCGTACGCACTCGCGACCGCGCTCAAGATGGAGCGCCGCATCCATGGCAAGATCCACCTCATGTCGCCGTGGGTCGGTGGCGATGTGGAAGGTGAGCTAGTCTGTCCTGATCAGAGCTAACGCTAGGCTACAAGTGGCTCAAATGGGTCCCGAACGGAGTGATCAAGTCTGCGCTCGCTGCCGAGTGGCGCCTCGAGTCATACTTCCTCGGTAAAGCCCCGTCGCTCAAGGCAAACGGCAAGCCGAACGGCCGGGCGAACACTCCGGGGAGAAAGGAGGGCGACGCGTCGACGACTTCCTTGAACACGGACGGCATGCGCTCGCGCTCGTCTGTGAGCGACCTGCGTGCGGCCGACAGCCTGGACGGCTTCTCCGACGACCTCTCCCACGCCTTACCGGGCAAGTACGAGCCATCCGTCTCGCCCATCACTGCGTCACCCGCGTTCGCCCACGCGCTCGTACAGGCCAACCACGCCGAGTCTCTCTCGGGCACGACAGCCGACCTACTGTCCGTCGTGCTCGGCCGCGATGCCAAGCCATGGGGCTTCAGCTACACCGACATCCGGCACCCGTGCAAGATCTGGTACGGTGCCGAGGACGAGCGCGTGAGCGAGAAGAGCATGCGCTGGATGGAACGCGCGATGGACGCCGAGCTCATCGTCGTCCAGGAGGAAGGACACAACCTCATGAGCTCACGGACCGTCATGTACGACGTCCTGGACTCGATTGCAGAGGACATCTAATCTAATATGTGTATATCGTGCTTGTCGCGGTTCCTTGGTATCGACGGGGTTCGAGCTTGTACAATACAGTAATTTTTCATGCTACTTGGGTCGATGTATGCGCTGGCGCGCAACGATGAGCAAAGCGACGCGCGGGACGCGCACGAGAGAAGGTGCAGCAGGGGCGAAGGGGTCCATGACATTGCGAGGCGCCGCCACCCAACGCATGTGTGTCACATCTGTGATCTGCACGTTGCCTGATTTGGGGCCTCCTGCTATCAATTGGGATGTCTCTCGCGATGCATCCACGCCACCAGAGCAAGCAGAAGCAAGCAGAGGCAAGCTGCAAGCAGTTGTCGCCACATCGCGTGACACGTGTTGGAGGCGCCGAGTCTATACCAACGCGAAACTGCAACTTCTCGAAGACGCTTTAGCTCAGTGGGAGAGCGAGCGAGTGAAGCTCTTAGCAGCCCAATTCGTTCGGTCGTGTGTTCAATCCACACAAGCGTCATCGCCGGCTTTCAGGCATCCTTTCAGGATGCACTGGGAGCCACACTTCTTTTGTTTCGATATTTCATCCCCGCACCCCCGCACGCCAGCACCTCAAAGAGTTCTGCCGCCCCAGCCCCCACAATTGGCTGAGAAGTTTGAGCGGTGGCGTCCGGGGCCGCGAACGTCTCCGGCCGGTCTTGTGACGTTTTTCTCGCGGCATCGAGTCGGGAAGATGGCGAGCTCGAAATTGAGGAGCCATAGCAGCGGCTTCCACGGAACTTGTGCGATGCGCGCCCCCTGCTGTGCGTGACTCGAGTCAGCCAGTGATCCTGATCCAGACGGGTGCGCCTGACACCGCTTGCAGACGGGCAGTTCTCGCCAAGCTCGTGCCATCACGCCTGGAGATCCAGCATACGGTCTCGACGGGAGCCGCGACGGGCCTTCTGGAATCTCGAGAAATGTAGACATCGGCGTTGCACGGCACTCTGCATCACGCGCAATCAGTCGGCCCTCCGCCAGCTGGATACGATGAGATCGGGGCTGCAAGCGAGACACTTCCATCACCGACGAGCACGGAGATGGCTTGCGCCATGATCTCGGCCGTGATAGCGGGGCTCGGTTACGTGCTGCAGGGCGCGCGCCGGCGCACTGGCCTGTAGCGTGGCCCAGGTGCCAGCGGTGCCAAGCTGGCTGAGGTGAGCAGCGAATGGGTGAGGGCGTACCGCCGCGTGGCCGTGGCGCAGGCTCGGCGTATCTGCACCCTGGGTGTTCCTGGCGATAAGGACGGCTGTCACGCGGTTTGCTGCCGGCGCCGCTGCATTCCTCATCACACTTTTTGGCCCGTCCTCCGGCGCGTGCACGAGGCCCGGGGCAGGCCGGGGCGGGCCCGGGGCAGGGCCGGGGACGCAGCCTATCTCGCCGGCGGGGGCTGCACCAGTATATAGGGGGCTGCGAGACAGGTGAGACAGCCATCAGCCACACACAACCAGCATGTCTTACGAGACCAAAGACTTTTCCAGCAGCAAGGAGGACGCCAGCACGGCGATCGCGCCGGTCGAGGTGCCCGAGGGCTCGCTCGGGCACACGCCGCGCCGCCGCTTCTCGCCCACGCGCATCGCCAAGAGCCTCGTGTCCAAGCACGCGTGGTTCGGCGACTACGTGAGTGGCCGGTGTTCTCGGCTGACGGCAGGACTATGTCGCGCTTTTCATCCCCAACATCCCCTTCCTGTGCAAGTCGCGCGAGCTGCCCTTCTACGGCGTCGACGATGACCTCCCCTACCTCCTCATGATCATCCTGGGCCTGCAGCACGCGCTCGCCATGGTCGGCGGCCTCGTCGTCCCGCCCCTCCTCCTCGGCGGGCCGACCGGCGCCAACCTCGGCGCCGAGGTGCAGCAGTACCTCATCTCGGCGTGTCTCATCTGGTGTGCGGTCGGCACGGCCGTCCAGATCTCGCGCCACCGCATCATCGGCACAAAGTACTACTTTGGCACGGGTCTCATCTCGGTCGTCGGCACCTCGTTCACCTTTGCCAACGTCGCGCTCAAGTACCTCTCCCAGAGCTACGAGAACGGCACCTGCCCCACCTCGCCGGACGGCACCAAGCTGCCCTGCCCGCGCGAGTTCGGTGCCATTCTCGGCACTGGCGCGCTCACCGGCCTCTTCGCCATTGCCCTCGCCTTCGTCCCTCCCCGTATGATCAAGAAGGCGTTCCCGCCCCTCGTGATCGGCACCATGATCTGCTTCATCGGCGCGTCCCTCGTCAGCGCGGGCATCACCAACTGGGCGTGAGTACGCCTCCCCAACTACCACTGACATCCAGGGGCGGCTCCGGGCCATGCAAGACCGACCACGCGCTCCTCTGCTCCTCGGGCAGCCAGTCGCACCACTGGGGCTCGGCAGAGTATCTCGGCCTCGGCTTCTCGTGCTTTGCCGTCATTGTGCTGTGCGAGGTCTTCGGCAGCGCGTTCATGAAGTCGGCGTCCGTCTTCATCGGCTTCGTGACGGGCATGATCATCGCCGCGGCCACCGGCTACTTTGACGGCAGCGTGATCAAGGCGGCGCCCGGCGGCACCTTCCTCTTCATCCACACCTTCCCCCTCGGCCTGCGCGGCCAGCTCGTCCTCCCCATGCTCGCGTCCTGGGCCGTGATTGTCGCCGAGTCCATCGGCAACATCACCGCCTCGGCCCAGGTCTCCAACCTCAGCATGGAGGGCGACGACTTCATGTCCCGCGTCCAGGGCGGCATGCTCGCCGACGCCATCTCGGCCACCCTCGCCAACCTCTGCACCATCACCCCGCTCACAACCTTTGCCCAGAACTCGGCCGTCATCGCGCTCACCCGCAACGCATCCCGCCAGTCGGGGTACATGTGCGCGTTCATCCTCTTCGTCATGGGCGTGGTCGGCAAGTTTGGCGCCATCTTTGTCGCGGCCCCGCCCGCCGTCATTGGCGGCTTCACGACGTTCCTCTTCGGCTCGGTCGCCGTCTCCGGTATCCGCATCATGGCGTTTGCCGAGTGGACCCGCCGCGACCGCTTCATCGCCACCGCGGCGTTTGCGCTCGGCCTCGCGTCGCTCGTCTCGCCCAACTGGTTCTCGTACATCTTCACGTACGAGGGCGACAACAAGGCGCTCCAGGGCTTCCTCCAGGCCCTCGTCCTCGTCGTCGAGGAGGCGTACCTCATCGCCGCGCTGGTTGGTGTCTTCCTCAACCTCGTGCTCCCTTGGGACCTCGAGGACAAGGTCGAGGAGAAGCACTAGAGCACTAGATTCGGGTTAGCATAAGTTATTAAGTCCATTCATTAGGTTTGTAGTGGCGGAATACGTCTTCATGTAAAGCGTTCGAGCAGCCCCGCGCATCCCCCGACCTGCTGCTCCCGGCTTCACATATGTCTATCGGCGCCAAGGCTGAGCCCCGCTGCGGGCGCCCGCTGCGTTACATGGCCTGGGCTTGCGAAGCTCCATCGAGGTATTCCAGGCATCGAGGTAAGATAAGACACTGACCAAAGTTCAGTGCATAGTCTCGTGACTCTCTCAGTTCCCACCTTATCGCTCACCTCCATCACCGGCATGACGTTGGCCAAGAGCACCAAGCGCGATGCCCTAAGCCGCTGCTAGCCGTGCTGGGCCGCTGTGGGGAGTTTGTGGTGAGCTGTGAGGTGTGCTCTGACATGGCGATGTGCGATGAAGGAAGCGTCGGTCGTGCGAGATCGCCAGACGGGCAGGATTCAGACCCCCCATCTGAACGTCGCTGTGACATGGTGATGAACTTGTATGGTGGTAGACTGGGGTCGATCTCAGCGCTTTTGCGCCCGTATATCGTCCACATCGGAATCTGGCCAGCGCTGTGACACAGGTGTGATCTATCCCAAAGATAGACTCTCGGCCTATCGTGTCATCCAGATCTAGGGTTGAATCGCGCTGTGACACCAACTGAGGATGAACCCCTCACAGCGCGGTCCACAGGGCTGCAAGGTGTCAGCATCGCTTGCCACCTTCCTTGTCATGCTTGTCACCTTCTCTCTAGTTTCTCTGTTTCCCACTGCCTCTCCTCTCCTCCATCTACCACCCGTACGCCGCCACCATCATCAAGCTTCCTGTCATGCTCCTCATTTACATTCCACTCATCGCTGATTGAGACTGGCTCGCCTGGCGCTCACGCGTGGTAGAATCCGCTGCCCTCCCGGACTCCACTTTCCTTCCGCAGTTCCTCACCTTCCTCACCTTCTTCACCTTCCTCACCTTCTTCACCTTCTTCACCTTCCTCACCTTCCTTACCTTCCTCACCTTCCTCACCTTCCTCACCGTCCTTCCCATACGTTGCCGTCTCACACCCTCGGCAGCACCGACCTCCTCCCCCTCACTCGCATCTCTACCGCACCCCAGGGCAGAATGGTCAACCGGGCGTCCCAATCCCCGAGGGCCTGATGAAGGCGAACGGATGGGATCCCGATGGCGGCACAGATTATTTCGGGTGTCCCACCTACATGTCCGCTACGCCGCCGCTCATGATCCTGCTGATCAGGCTGTCAGCCAGCAATCCTTACCCCTGTGGTCACTGCCGCGACGACGACGAGGAGTGTATCAGTCCCATCGACCAAGGGGAAGGGGAAGAAGCACGCCGTCGTGTACAAATGCCTGAGGTGCAAGAAGCGCAGGCTCAAGTGTCAACACGTCATGCAGTTCCTGCTGCTCAAGAAGCCTGTCCTTTCCAAGAGTGCGAAAGGGAAGGAGGTCGAAGCCGGAAGCTGCCTGTACTTGGTTGGGCTGACACGTAGAATGGTCGCGTCCAGACGCGCAAGCGCACACGTCGGGGCAGTATTAAAGACGCGTCGAAGGCGACGGGATCCGACAGTGACGATGACAAGCAGCCGACATGCCGGTGTCGGGGCGAGACGCCAGAGCCGCTGGAGAGCGACGACGACGAGCCGCGTGTGCTGCAGCGCCGGGAGCTGCCCTCCTGCAATAGCTCGGTGCCCCGAGGGACAGAGGAAGGCGACGACCAAGGCTGCGAGAGAGCAGATATGCTCCGTGAGTTAACCGACGAGACACTGGCGCACAGAGTGCGCGGCTGAGCGGTTTCCAGGACGACGACGCCGACGAGTTCGACTACTCAGCCACGGGCGGCATCAACACGTCGCCTGGCTCTGTGCTCGCGAGTCAGGCGAGTACTGTTGCCAGCTCCCTCGGAGCCGCTCTGACCCCAGGGTGAGCCCCATATCATCTCGAAGCGAAGCGTAAAGAGCCAGGAGCTGGTGAGCTGTCCTCCGCCACCCGAGCACTGAGAATGTTGACTGACCTCTCAGCATCAGCATGCTGGTGGTAGCAGAGGTGGCAGACGAGACCGGCGCCTCGGTCGTCAAGTGAGAGTCCCGGCCCCGCCAAGAGGTCGTGAGTGGAAGGGAGGGTCTGTGACTGATGTTCAGATGGACGTCAGCTTTGATCTCCAGTTGCAAGTCACGAAGTACGAGGAGGTGTGGGCCAAAAGGAAGAGTTGTGGGTCAGGAGAAGGAAGGTCAAGGAGACACTCAAAGTCCTTCAGACCGAGACAGGGTGGCGAGGCTAGCCAAAGCACGAGCAGCGAGTGATAGAATGCCACAGACCACAACAGAGTACATCCATGCCACTATGATACAACATTACACTACTCGTCCTCGCTGTCCGACGCGAAGATGTCGTTCTCCTTGAACAACGCCCTGGCGTCAGCTTCCACACCCAACCGGCGGGACTCACGCGGCAGACTTGACGCGTTTCGCAGGCCGCCCGTTCTGCTTGATGGGAGAGCGCTTGCGCGGCGCTTCGGTCTTGACGTCGACTTTATCAGAGAACGACACCGCCTTCTGCAGGCCTGGGCTGTGCTCCTGGCTCCCCAGCTTGCGGGGGCTCGCGCTCCCAAGCTTCTGGGGACTTGCCTCCTTGCTCGGCGCCTTGATCGGGCTCTTGCCCCTCGCCGAGTTCTTGCCGTCCGCATCGGCGTTGCGCACCCAATGCTTCTCGCTCCCAGGCTTGTACTTGGCCTTGAGGGCCTGGTGTCAGCTGTCAACAAACGTACGATAGCTCACCTTGGAGTCCTTGACCAGCTCCGCCGGACGCCAAATACTCGAACGCATACCGGACGCGTGCTTCGAGTCGATCCCGAGTGTGGTGTAGAGGTCAGACTTGCTAGCGCTTGGCTCAATCCCGTGGTCCTCCAGCAGGGAGACGAGGACCTTTGTCGCTTTCTCCTTGTCGTAGATGTCATCGACGTAGATGATGACGACATGAGTGCCCATATCCCCGGCGCCGGGGTCGAGCGTGGCGACCTTGGCGGTGGTGACGCCGGCGTCGCGGAGCGGGCCGTACGCCACTGAGCGCGCGACCTTGGCCCACACGCCATCGACGCTCTCAGTACGGGGAAAGGTCATCCTGCCGTCAGCTACCTCGGACAGATGCCAGCTGACCATTTCCCGTTCGTACAGCCGAACTCGAGCGAGATCTCCTTCAGCGACTCGGCCGCCTTCTTCTGCGCCTGCCGTCAGACGGGTTTGGGTAGGACGCACCTCGTCGCGTGTCTGCTTCTTGCTCAGAACACCCTTCTTGCCTCGCACAGGAATCTTGTCGTCCTTCTCGATTGCGGCAACGCGCTTCGTGACCTCGTCTAAGACCACCTGGCCCTTGCCCATCGCCTTGGTGTATGCGATGCTCTCGGCTTCGGGGTCGTCTCTACCGCCCCCGATGCCGACCCAGATCCACTGTGCGTCAGCAGCCGTTGGTAGAGCACGATGTATGGACGCAGGTATGGTGCTTGTACACCGCAGAGGCTGTGAGCCTACTCACCGGCGCGTCGGTCAAGTCGAGGACGGAGGGTTTGTACTGCTGTCAGCTTCCGCTTGGCTAGTATGCTCACCTTCTTGAGGAAGTCGTCAATGGAAATGCCACCAGAAGGCGTCCAGTAGTACTTTGTGAAGTTGTCCATCGTGATAACAGGTGGACGGAGATGGTGGGAAGGTGACAACAAGACTGTTTGAGACGCGTCCCGCGTTGACGGGTGAGTGGACCAACCTCCACCTCCACCGGATGGCTCCCCATCATCGTCATTTTGCTCCCGCTCTCACCCAGCGACTTGGGCGACTTGGATGGGCCATCGGATCCGAGACACCCTGAGCCAGGTAGCCGGAGAACGTCATGGACTAGAATCGACAGAGGACGGCTCTGTTCTCTCAATCATCAATCACTTTGTCAACCTTTTTCTTGCACCACTCTCACGCGACCCCAGCACCATGCCCAAGGGGCTAGTAACCATGGGCAAGAAGAGCTCGTCGGCGTCCGCCGCAACCCGCAAAAAGCACGCCCGCAAAGCCGGCAAGGACGAGGACGAGGTCTCGACAGCCAAGCCGCGGCGCGGCCAGAAGCGCGGCCCCGACGGCAAGAAGCTATCCAAGAAGGAGCGCAAGGCGCTCGCCAAGATTAAGCAGTACATTCCGCCTCCAAAGCCCCCCGCGCCCCCCATCCCCGACCCGCTCGACGGTCAGGGCCTCGCACGCAGCCTCCCCGCTGAGCTCGTTGTCGTCCTCCGGCGATTGGGGAAGAAGGATGACGTGACGCGGCGCAAAGGGCTGGACGAGTTGCGCGAGCAGTGGGTTGCGCCTCTTCTCGAGGAGGGCGGCGACGAGGAGGCGGTGACGCAGCGCGAGATTACTGCTGCGGCGGTGGAGGCTGCGCTGCCGGTGTGGCTGCATAACCTCGCGGGCCTGCTCCAGTCCCCGAGCCACCGCGCCCAGGCGCTAGCACTGCACGGCGACCTCCTCGCCCTTCCCCATATCCGCGGGGTGATTCTTGACACCCTCGCGGGCGGGTACCTCCCTGGCACGCAGGACCGGGACATCATCGGCTCGTGGCTCGTCGCCGTGCTCGAGGATGGCCGCCGCGCGGGCGGCAAGGCGCTTGCGATGTGGGACTCGGTCGTGCGCTTCGACCCCCCACCCGTGGAGGAGGGTGTGCCGACCTCCCAGCTTGACCTCGTGCCCCATCTCCCTGCGTTGGCCGAGTACTTCTCCCTCTCGACGCTGGACCCGCAGACGCTCCACCGCGACATCCACCCTGCGCCCGTGCAGGTCTCTTTCGAGAAGGAGAGACCGCCAACGAAGGGGAAGAAGGGCGCGCAGCCGAAGAGCCGCGCTTCCCCGGCGCCGACGCCCACCCCGCCGGTTGAAGAGGACACCGAGCTCGCAGAGGAGCGCTGGGCGCGGTACCGCGTCGGTGGGCTCGTCGGGCTCGCGTGGATGGTGTCGAAGCTCCCTGGGGCCAACTTCGAGAGGCCACCAGACGAGTTCGCCGCCTTTCTCACCAACCCCGTGCTCTGGAGTGCGCTTGGCACGGTCGTCGCCGTGCCCGACGTCACGCCAATCGGGAGTCAGCCGCCCATCCGGAGGGCGGCCTACAACCTCCTCTCGACCACGCTTGACGCATACCCCTCCGAGGTGGCGCGGGCCGAGCTCCTCGAGATCATTTCGTTGTCCGTGCTTTCCAACTGCTGGCAGGAGAAGGAGGCGGTCGTGTGGGAGGCGGCGGGCACTGCCCTGCTCAAGTTCCTCACGAAGAACCGGTCGTCGTGGTTGGTCTCCCCCAGGGCGGACCAGGACGACGGAGGCGACAGCGACGACGAGGATGACGACGAGGGCAGCACTCAGCCAACATCCCGTGCCGAGACGCCAGCAGGGCGGAGCGAGGTCGCGGGCGACGAGGCGATCTCGACTAAGGCGTTCGACGGCTTCCTCGAGTTCGTCTCCACTGTCTGCCCGACCATCCCACACCTCACCTATCCCCTTCTCGTCGTCATTGTGTCGACGGTCCCCGCTGCCCTCCTCCCGCTCTCCTCGCCCCCAAGCCTGGCGCTGCAGAACCTCTTCTCGCACATTTGGTCACCGGCCGACGCGAGGCTGCTGTCCACGCACAGCCTCGGTGCGCAGCCGTCAGCCTTCCAGGCCTTCCTGCAGTCCACCGGCGACATCTCGACGTACCTCCTCGAGAAGACCGCGGACGAGACACAGGCCTGGCTCGTGAAGGACCAACTCGGCTCGCGCGTGTGGGGCGAGGGCGTCGTCGAGATGGGCGGCAAGGGCGGGCGGCGAGGCCAGCCCCCCGTCGAGACGGAGGCCAAGATCGCCGCCAAGGCGGTGGGCAGGGTCGTCGAAATCGCACCGAACTCCCTCCCTGCGCTGCTGGATGAGGTCGAGCGCTCAACCTTGGACGGCAGCTTCAACGAGAAGCACGCGTTCCTCGCGCGTGCCCTCCCTGCCCTGACGTTCCTACGGGAGGCGGGGCCGAGTGCTCACCAGTCCGTCGACGAGATCATCGTCAAGCTCGCAGATGGGTGTACCGAGCGGTTGTTCGAGGTGAACGAGGCGGCGTCCGGCCTGGCCGAGGCCCTGGTTGGCATCCTGAAGGCTCGCGCGGACCTCTTCCCGCCTGATCGCGTGCACGTCCTCTCACAGGGGCTGCAGGCGCACCTCAGCGAGCTAGTGGCCGCGCTCTCCCCTGCGCTCGTCGCCAAGCTCTTCGACTCTGTCGTCGCCGTGGCGTCCGCAGAGGAGAAGGAGGCGCTCCTCTCTGCGCTGTGGGGCTTTATCACTTCTGAGGGAGAGCAGGGACAGCGCTTCGCGCTCGCGACGGGTATCCTCGGCGACGGGCCTGCTCTGGTCGACGCGCAGCGCCTGGACACCATCGCGCGCGAGGCTGTGCGCGCCGCGCTCACTTCCGACGACGTGGCAGCCGTCTCGATCGCCTCCCAGGCAGTCGTCAGCGACAACTGGCTCTCAGACGAGGCGCGCGACAGCATCCTCTCCTCGGCCACTGCAGCCGCCCAGGATGCTGTCGACGACCTCCTCACCGAGGGCGCCGACGTCACCGTGCCCTCGACGCCGTTTGTCATCCTTGCCGCGTACGCCGCCAAGCATCTCGACAAGCTTGTCGCATCTGACGTGTACCTCCCGGCTGTTGTGGCCGCGCACCACCTCGTTGTTCTCGTCCCACGCGTGGGCCTGGAAGTGACTGTACCGCCCTCGGCGTCCAAGATCTGGGTCGCGGCTGCCGACCTTCCAGAGGAGAGCAAGGTCGCCCTCTCCACAGCCATCTCCCGCTCGCTCGCCGAGCTGCTCGGCCGCGTGTCTTGCCGCGCCGACCCCGATGCGCTCGTCGACGTTGCGCTCATGACGGACCTAGGTTCGAAGCCCACGCCGACGAGCGTGGCAGGCACCCTCCTCCCGCCCGCAAAGGAGATGCTCTCCCAGCTCGCCGCGCACACCTCGCAGCCGCCCCACCCCGCCCTCCCCGTCATTGACCCCCAGGTCCCGACCGGCGGTGTGGTCGAGTCCCTCTCCCGCGCCTCGGACTTCGACGCCGCAGGCCGATCCCGCGCCGCGCGCTACGTCGAGGCTGGCCTCGCGCTCCTCCGTGTCGACCGCTCTCTCGTTACCGCCCTCCCTCACCTCCTCGACGTTGCGCTTAGCGCGATGGTTCTTGCTTCCGATGCGTCGGCCATCCCCGGCGCCTCGCGTGGCATGTACACCCCTGAGGCGAGCCCGGAGGCCCTCGAGCGCGTCGTCCGCGATTCGCAAGGCGCCCTCTCCTTCTCCCTTAGTCTGGTCGACGAGGCGCCGCTCGCGTGGCACAAGGCTACTGTCGAGCAGCTCAAGGCTGGCAAGCCCGCGAACAATGCCGACTACTTGCAGCGCCTTCTGTCTGACCTCCGCGCCGCTGTGGCCGAGGGGACGAGTGACGTCGCGCCCCGCGCCTTCTTCGCTGTGCTTTCCAGGCATATGCGTGGATGCGAGGCCGGCGAAGCTGAGGGCGAAGCGTGGCTCACGTACGCAATGCAGATGAGCGAGAAGCGTGAGTCGTGAAAGAACTGAAGTCAAGCTCACACCAGAACCCGAACTGGCGCAGGCCATCATCCTTGCGATCAAGCCCATCATGCTCGAGGCCAAGGCCTTCGACATGGCCCAGAACAGGCTTGCTAACGCCCTCACAGGCATTTCCATCAAGAACGTCAACACGAAGGGCGTACCGGCATTGCGACTCCTTGCTGCCGCCGCGCCCCCGCGCGACTCGCTCTCAGTGTTCTTGCCGCAGCAGCGGGCGGTTTTCGTCTTGCGCCACGTCGGCGGCTGGCTCACGTCGGAAGACGAGGCCGCTGACGACCTCTCCGATGAGGTCGACACGCGTGTGGCTGAGCTGTACGCGGCGCTCGCGCCAATCGTGCAGGACCTCTCGGGCGCACACTGGGACGGCATCTTCGACCTGATCGACAGTGGACTCGAATCATGTGCGCTCGATGACCAGGAGTCGTACCCCCTCCTGCACGCTGTGCTCTCCCTACTCACAGAAGTGCGCGACCTCGCCACGACAAACAAGGCCCTCCGCGAACTCTGGGTTGGGAAGGATGAGCACCTCGCCGGCGTCGTCAAGCTGTTCCTCCAGTGCCGCGACGCAGCGAGCGAGCCTCTCCAACTTATCCACGCGCAGCTGTTGGACCTCCTTGGCGATGCGAGCCCTAAGGTCATGGCCGCCGCGGGATTGCCAGAGCTGTGCGAGCTGCTCTCGCAGTCGTCGTCCGCTGCCATCCAGAGCACCGCGTACCGCATCCTCGCCCAGGTCGTGCGCAAGAGCACGGCCGAACTTGTCCTCGAGGTCGAGGCCGACGTGTCCGAGGAGCCAGCACCCCCGCGAGACATCAAGCTGCCCGCCGACCTCATTGCAATCGCCGAGGCGGGGCGCGGCGTCGACTGGCACGAGGCACCGTCCGTCCCGGTTGTCACGGCGCAGCTCCTTGCGTGGATGGGCATCCTCGACCACTTTGACGACGCATCGCGCACCCTCCGCTGGGCATACCTCGACCAGCTCACCTCGACCAAGCTGCTTAGCGAAGCGCTCTTGCCCCTGATCTTCTCGATGCTCGGTGTGTCCGAGGTCGGCGCGTGGAACTTCCCAGCGTCCGCGTACGCCGTGGATGAGTACTACTGCGACCTGCTTGAGCCCGAGGACCTGCCAGACCTCAACCCGCTCGCGTCGCATGTGTACTACCGCACGTTGGTCACCATCCCCAGCGCAATGCGTGCATACTACGAGGGCTTAAAGGACCGCCAGCTCTCGCTCTCCATGCTGGCGTTCACAGCGCGCAACTTCTCGCCCGTGATTATCGCCCACGAGTTCTCGGCGTTACGCGCGCCACAGGCGATGGCAGAGCTCACGGACGAGGGCCTCAGCGTGCGCATCGCCCAGGGCGGAGGCGGTACGGCTGGCGCTGGCGCTGCTGAGGCGATCGCGAGCTACACGGTCGACGAGCAGCCGATGGAGATTGGCATCCGCTTGCCTGCTGAGTTCCCGCTCAAGGCGGTCGACGTGCGCGACCTCCGCCGCGTCGGTGTGCCCGAGAACAAGTGGCGCGGGTGGCTCATGGGCGTGCAGCAGACCATCACCAGCCGCAACGGGCTGATCTTGGAGGCGCTCACGGTGTTCAAGAAGAATGTCGCACTCCACTTCGAGGGTGTGGTCGAGTGCGCGATCTGCTATTCGATCATCTCGCTCACGGACCGCACGCTGCCGACCAAGCCGTGCAGGACTTGCAAGAACCGCTTCCACGGCTCGTGTCTGTTCAAGTGGTTCAACTCGAGCCACTCGTCGAGCTGCCCAATGTGCCGCTCGCTGTTCTAGCCTTCTGTCCCAACTCTTGACTCTCCTTGCTCCTTGAGCTCCCTCTAGATCCGTAGACGTGCATCGGATGTACAAGCCTCTATAGTACAATCAGTCGTCGCGCTTCTTGCCCCGCGGCTTCTTGCGGCGCGCGTCGCCGTCCTCGTCCTCTGCGCCGCGCTTGAGCCCGTCCTCCTCGTCGAGCACGAGTTGTGGCTGGCTCTGCCGCAGGCGCGCCTGCGTGATCTGGTGCTCGCGGTACTTTGCCAGGTATACCTTGAGCACACCCTCGTAGTTGTCAAAGCCGAGGGCGCGCATCGACGTGAGGATGTCCTCGCCGTTGATCGTCTTGCGCTTCTCGTGCAGGCACTTCTCAGCGGCCTCAGAGGTCTGGTGTGAGCATGTGCGGAGCGCAACGAGCCAGTGGGCGCGAGAGAGGCGGCGAGGAAGGTAAGACGGAAGGACGCGGTAGGGGAGGACGGAGGGGAAGGCGCCAAAGAGCCGAAGGCACGGGGGTGGGGCGTGGATGGCGCAAAGACTCACGATAAAGCTGATAAACTCGCTGACACACTCCTGGACACACTCCTTGGCCTCCTTCGAGACCTTGGCCGTCGTCGGCAGCGAGTTCTTCATGATGCGCGAGACGTTGGCGATCTGGTGTCAGCTCGTGCTCTCCGATGAAGCAAAGAAGCGGAACCGAGTTGAGGAAGGTGGTTTGTCACCACACCATGTCGGGACGTCATCCAGTCGGGGTGGGGCTACCTGCGTCTCCGCCTGCGTCTACCCCTTCCTCTCCGTGTCCCAAGCCACCTGCCCAATGCTGGCCATGTTTGGGAGGAGAGTGACATCGGACAGGTGTCGGAGCGTTTCCACCCAACCGGGCAACGCGATCTTATCAGTGGCGCAGTGAGATGCCGGTGCACGCTCGTCCCTCGTCCATCCGGCGTCGGAGCGCTCTCCCACTCCTCCCCACCACCCTCCGGCGTCCCTCCGTTGCTCTCAAGTCTCCGCGCACCGCCCCGCGCTTTCCGGCCCTCTTTTCACGCAGCCACCCCAAAACAACTCACCGGCAGCCAGCGATCTTGCTCGCGGTACTCGTCGACCTGCGCATCGGTGAAGCTCGGGCCGGCGGCGGGCGGGTTCTGGTCCGCCATGCGGGCGGTCTAGTCGAGTGGTGGTGCGCTGGGGGAGGGTGGGTAGGGTGGTGGTGGGATGGGAGGTGGAGTGTTGTTGACACGGAGGATCGGGAGTAAAATGCGGAGGAGCGGAGCGGGGGAGGTCGGCCGAGGACGAGGTCACGCCAATAGTCCCGAGGGCGGCGGGGCGAGGGGGGACGGGGCGAAAAGCGACGGCAGAGAAAGGGCGAGGCGAAGGTCGAGGCCGTATGCACAGATGGCGAAGAGGGATGTAGTGATGGCGAGCTCGTTGAGCCGAGGGGGGCCTAATACCCCCGACGATCCCCGCTCTACGCCCCCTTTACCTGCCCCACTCTTTGAGACTCGACCTCCACTTCACGCCACCTTCCCTCACCCTTGCACGCCCGCTAAATGACGGCATGACACGATGCTCAGACGACGAATCTCATCTCCACCATCCACCATGCCCCCCCGCGTCAACCTCCGTTCCAGCGCGGTGAAGCGCATCATGCAGGAGGCTTCCGAGTCCGCGGACCCCGACACCGACGGCTTCGTCGCCGCGCCCTTGGAGGTGCGTCTTTCTCTCCCTTCCCTTGCCACCCGCCCAGCTAACCCCAGTCGGACATCTTCGAGTGGCACTGCACCCTCCGCGGCGTCCGTGGCACCGAGTACGAGGGCGGCCTGTACCACCTCCGCATTCTCCTGCCGGCCAGCTATCCCATGAGCGCGCCGGACATCGTCCTGCTTACCCCCAATGGCCGGTTCGAGCTGGGCAAGAAGGTACCCCACTTCCCAGATGGAGCTGATTCCAGATCTGCATCGACGGGCTGACGAGCTTCCACGCCGGGAGCTGGCAGCCTGCGTGGGGTGTGCGCACGGCCATTACGGGCCTACGCGCGTTCTGGACGCAGGAGGGCGAGGCGCTCAGTGCCATCGGGGCGCTCGACGTGCCCAAGGAGGAGCGACGCCGGTTGGCCAGACTGTGAGTAGATTGGGGTGTAGGAGAGGAGGAGGGCGAGGGGGCCAGTTGGTTACAGTTTGAGATGAGCTGACACCAGCTCGCGTGACTGGACTTGCCCGACATGCGGGGAGACCAACGCAACGCTCCTCCCCGACCCGCCAGAAGGCTCCGGCTCAGGCTCCAGCAGTGCCTCGTCGAGCAAGGTCGAGGAGCAGTCTGAGCCGCAAGTCCAGGCGGCCTCCGAGCCGAACGAGGAGGACTCGCCGCCCCGCACGACTTCCCCGGCACCCGATACCGACCGTCTCGCCGCCGACGGCCCCGCCAACGCCGACACCTCGCCCATCCTCCCACCCGACGCGATCATCCCGGACGCCCTCGAGCGCCCCACCCC
>JAMALN010000784.1:0-18292 GCA_023630115.1 Cutaneotrichosporon sp. PK4640 | reverse complement strand
ACGTCGGCCTTCTCGAGCACCTCCTGCTCGAGGGCGTGGGAGTAGGCCTCAGTGTCGCGCTGCCACGCGGGCACCGAAGTCCCGAGGATGCGCACGGCGAGGAGGGCAGCGTTGGTCGAGTTGTTGATGCCGACCGTGGCCACCGGGATGCCGCGGGGCATCTGGATGATCGAGTAGAGGCTGTCGACGCCGTCGAGCACCGACGCCTTGACGGGCACGCCGATGACGGGCACGCTCGTCTCGCTGGCAACCATGCCGGGGAGGTGGGCGGCGCCGCCGGCGCCGGCGATAATGGCGCGGAGGCCGCGCGACGCCGCGCTGCGCGCGTACGTGACCATGCGGTCGGGGGTGCGGTGCGCCGACGTGATCGTCAGCTCGTAGGGCACGCCAAACTTGTCGAGGATCTTGGTGGCGGGCAGCATGGTGGGGAGGTCCGAGTCCGAGCCCATGATGATGCCCACGAGCGGGGCGGTGTGGCTGTGACCCGAGACCGAGGCGGGGGCGACGGCGTCGATAAACTCCTTGTCGAGGTCCGGCTGCTGCGAGAGGAGGGTGCGCACGCGCGAGCGCACCTCGGCGTCAGACGAGCCGGTCACGGTAATGTGGCCCATCTTGCGCGCCTTGCGGCTCTCGGCCTTGCCGTAGAGGTGCACGGCGGCGCCGGGGACGGTGAGGGCGTCGTCGGCCATCTGCTCGACGGGGCCCATGTTGCCGTCGACGCCGAGGACGTTGACCATCGCGGCGGCGGGGACGCGCAGCCCCGTGTCGCCGAGAGGGAGGGCGAGGATCGCGCGGAGGTGGTTCTCAAACTGCGACGTGTGGCACGCCTCGATGGTGTGGTGCCCCGAGTTGTGGGGGCGGGGCGCGATCTCGTTGAGGAGGAGCGAGCCGTCGGGCAGGAGGAACATCTCGACGCCAAAGATACCCGCGCCGTCCAGGGTCGCGACGGCACGCTCGGCGAGCTGGCGCGCACGCTCGTTGACGCCGCGCATGGCCGCACCGTCCGCCCGCAGCGGGGCCGAGCAGACGCGCAGGATCGAGTCGCGGTGCACCGTCTCGACGGCGTCGTACGACTGCACCTCGCCGGCAACATTGCGCACGACCATGACGGCGACCTCCTTGACGAACGGCGCCCAGCCCTCGGCGTACAGCGGCCTGTCGCCGAGGAACTTGAGCGCCTCAGCGATGGCCGCGTCGTCCGTGCTCTTGAGGGGGGCGTTGCCGCGCCCGTCGTACGCGAGCGTGCGCGCCTTGAGCATCATCGGGAGGCCGAGCTTGCCCGCGAGCACCTTGACGTCCTCGGGCGTGGGGTGGGGGAGCGCCTGGAACGGCGCGACGGGGATCCCGGCGGCCGCGAGGTGCGCTTTTTGGAGGTACTTGTCCTGGATGAGGCGGATGGTGCCGGGCGACGGCTGGACGTCGCAGAGGCCCTCGTCAACGACCGCGGCGAGGACATCGGCGTTGACGTGCTCGATCTCGACGGTGAGGACGTCGCATGCCTGCGCGAGCGCGCGGATGTGCTCCTCGGACGTGAAGGCGCCGTCGGGGTGCGCGATGCCCTCGGGCGCGAGGAGCGTCTGCTTCGCCGGCGTGTAGGCGCCCTTGTCGAGGATGAGGAGGGGGATGCCCATCAGCGCCGCGGGGTGCGTGAGCATGCGGCCGAGCTGGCCGCCGCCTGGGGTCAGCAAAGACGGCACGAGGAGCTTGCGTCATAGGCAGGAATGAGCTGCAGCGCGCCCCGAGCTCGCGCGCTCGGTAGAGGACAGCACCCGCCCCCACACCGTTTCCCACGCCTTTGCTACTCACCGAGGATGCCGACAGTCTTCTTTGGGGCCATTGCTGGTGGTTGTGTTTGTGTAGAGGAGGGGGAGCGGGTGAGTCGCTCTGAGTCGCACTTCGGCCATGAACGCATTCCTCCAACTTTTCCGCACGTGGTATTTGATCCCGCTCCGCCTCCACCCGCCAAGACAAGCGCAACTCCCTTCCACCTCTGAACATGCAGTGAGCGGGTGCATGTGCATCAGCGCTGGCGGCAGGCGCCAGGGGCCATGTGCAGGTGACCTCTTACTCGTTGGCATTGTGGTGTGCCGAAGATGCGGAGCAACGGGGCAATGCGATGAGCTTGTAGGCAGGAAGCGGTCTGTTCCCCTTGGGCGCCACATTTCCGAGTGGCAGTCACCATGGCACTTAAACCCAAGTCGACAGGCTGCCCAGCTGTCGATCTGCTGATCTCGACACCACCTCTGCACGGCCTATCTTATCGTCCTTCCAGGACCATCACGAGGCCCGTTGACAATGTCCGAACGTCCGAAGATATCCCTCACCTGCAACTGCTCAACTCCATTCCTTCCTTGGAATGGTCAGGTATACCCGGCAGGCACACGACGCACCAAGCCCATCTGTATCTCTTTCCCTCCTCTCACCATCCAACCACACCCACCTCCTTCAAGCCTCCCCTATTCTCTACCCTCTATCCCCACCCCACTCCTTGCCCAACGCTTCCCGGCTCAACCACTTACCTCACGCTTACCCACTCACCACGAATCGAGTGGGCCGGAGCAATCATCCCGGCCAGGCCCTCCAGGGCCGGCCATCTTCCGCGAATCACCGGCATCCCTCGGCGGCGTCGATGCCAAGCATCTACAAGCACATCTCGCCTGCGAATCCGCGTACCTCTGCGATTGCCGGGGTCACATGATACGCGTGTTGGAAATGGCTACGCGAACGTTCGGTGCTATCTCGGCCTCTACTGGGCGGGTTCGAGCGCTTGTTGACCGCAGCGCCCGCTGACTTGCTGACGATCGTTGGCCCGTTGCCTCGCTTGACAATTGAGGTCGTCGCTGTATCTGAACGCAGCGGAGCAGTCGGGGCTCCTATCTGCGGGGCTCGAGGGACGGGGTTGGCGAAGGGGGGTCGCGGAGAGGCATCACGGACCCCTTCGGCATCGCTCAGCGGACCTCTTCGGATGCGGAGGTCATCGGCTCCCATCGGTCCCTCCTTCTCCCCCCTTTCCCCATGTCCTCTGCAAGTGTGCTACACGGGTGTGTCATGCACGCACGATGCATACCAAGTGCAGACACAGTGCACGCGGCACTCTGCGGATCCCACCGCAAAACAGCATGCACAGGCCGGGTAGATACCGATCTGGGTGCCGAAGTCAGCTGACCCCCAATGATCGTTATTAACAGAGCGCCATCGACCCCGCACCCCTTCCCCCGCAATGAATCTGTGGAAATCAGAATGCCCAATCTGTGGAAATTAGACTGTCTCACCACTGACTCTTGGCCTGATAGACGGGGGAGCAAGATAGCCGAGCCACACGCGATGTCCAACGGGCGACTCACCAACCTCTCCGCCCAACAACCAACCACCGGCCCGTCTCTCCGTATCGGACCAGCCCTCGGTGGCTGCTTGGCCGTCCTTGGCCGCAGACTCTCCAACCATTCGCGGGGGATAACAGGCTGTGTGGCGTAGGCGGGCTCTCGTCGATGAGAAGATCCGGCCCGACTCGGAGAGGTGACGCGGCGCGGGGCTGGGGGAGCCCCAGTGCACGCCCCTAGATAGTGCGTATCGGGAGCCCGTCCTGACGTCGGTCTCGGAGCTGGATAACGAGGGGGCAGGCTGGGTTCATAAAGGCCCATCGCGGGAACGTTGCAGAGCAACCGAGCCGCAAGTCACCATGGGCATCACACACTACGACGACGAGAAGGCCTCCTCCAAGGAGGTGCTGCCGCACGACGGCGACATCCACCAGGGCGACAAGGAAAAGCACAACTACGTGGTCGAGGTCGCGCCCGTCGGCGAGCACGTTACGGTGCACGACGCCGTGTTCGGCGAGGTCGGCGAGGACGGGCCCAACTACCGCTCCGTGTCGTGGCTCGGCGCCGCGGCGCTTATGACCAAGGCGAATGTTGGTCTGGGTGTCCTCTCCATCCCCGAGGTGTTCAAGCAGGTCGGCCTGATCCCGGGTCTAATCCTCATCCTGGTGATCCAGGGCATTGCGACTTGTGAGTGCCTCCCCACGCCACCCCGCAGCCTCGCTCCGCTCGCTCACCCCAGACGCCGACTACATCATCTGCACGTTCAAGCTCAACCACCTCGAGGTGTTTGGCCTCGCCGACGCCGGCATGGTCATGTTCGGCCGCTGGGGCAAGGAGTTCCTCGCCATCTCCTTCTGCCTGTACATGATCTTCGTGTCCGGATCCGCCATGATCGCCCTCTCCACCGCGCTCAACGCCATCAGCATGCACGCTGCGTGCACGGCGGTCTTCGTCGCCGTCGCCGCCATCACCGGCTTCATCTTCTCCTCGATCCGCACCCTCGGCCAGATCATGTGGCTCGGCTGGGTCGGCTGCGTGTCCATCGTCGCCGCACTCCTCGTCCTCGTCATTGCCGTTGGCACGCAGGGTGCCCCCGTCGACCTGCCTCCCGGAGAGGAGGTTGTCATCAAGCTCTTCGGCACCCCGACCTTTGCGCGCGCCATGAGCTCCATCGCCTCGCTCGTGTTCGCGTGCGGCGGCGCGCCCACCTTCTTCGGGATGATCTCCGAGATGCGCGACCCCCGCGAGTACCCCAAGTCCCTCATCCTCTCGCAGGGCTTTGTCACCATCCTCTTCTGTGTGATCGGAGCTGTGACCTACGCGTTTTGCGGCGACTATGTGGCCTCGCCCGCGCTCGGCTCGGCCGGCCCCCTCCTCAAGAAGGTGTGCTACGGCATCGCCATCCCCGCCCTCCTCCTCACCCTCATGATCTACACCCACGCCTCGGCAAAGTACATCATGGTCCGCCTGCTCCGCGGCACGCGCCACCTCACCGCCAACAGCGCCACACACTGGACCGTGTGGCTCAGCTCGGTGTTCGGCTGCATCTTCATCGCATACATCCTCGCGTCGTCCATCCCCGTCTTCGGCTCGCTCATCAGCTTTGTCGGTGCCCTCTTCTCGCCCACCATGGCCATGGGCCCGTACTCGCTCATGTGGCTGTACGACAACTGGCGCGACGCCACGGTCGACTCGCGGTTCTGGAAGGCCCGCGCCGGCCGCACCCTCCGCAACAAGCTGCTCACGGGGTACCACTTCCTGGTCTGCCTCGTCACCATCTTCCTCACTGTTGGTGGCACCTACGGCTCGATCGTCGACCTCATCGACGCGAGCAAGAAGGCACAGAACAAGCCGTGGACATGCGCTGACAACTCGAACTCAGTCAAGGCCTAGTTTTGAGGTTGTTTCAAAAGGGGACGTTTCGGACGGTTGTGTTGGGTTGTGAGTTTGTAGACAGATGTGTCAGTCGAGGTTGTTTGGCCAGGGGAGTAGATAGTTGTTCATGCATGATGCAATGCATTCCCGAGGGCGCGCCGGCCGACTATAGGCTGTAGGTGGTCTAGATCTTGTACATTGTGTAGTGTGGTGTAGGGTTGGACGGGAATCCTACTTGGGGGAGAGACTCGTACCGTGACCCAGCTCGAGCGCCGGGAGCGTAGGCGGCCTGTCAAGCTTCTCGCCGCCCATGGCCCCAAACTCGCCCCCTGAGGACTTGACATCCATCTCCTCCCCAACAGTGGCGCTCTTGCTGCCCTCGCGGGTGAGGCCGGCTCTCCCCTCTGCGGCCGCGGCGTCGCGCCCAGCCTTCTCGGCATCCATCTTGGCGAGCTCGTCGGGGTGCACGCCGCTGCGCGGCCCAGGCCTCCTGAGGGCGCGCCAGAGCAGCGGCCACTTGCCCGTAAACAGCAGCGTGGGCAGGAAGATCATGATGAAGAGCGCGAACCCGATCCAGCAGATGACGTTCCACCCGTTCTTGACGTTGTTGAGGATCTGGCCGCCGACCACGGCGCCGACGGCACTGCTGATTGCGAACGCGAGGTTCATGGCCGCAAACTCGTGGATCTCGGATATCCCCGGGCGGAACTTGGAGACAATGGCGACCTCGAGCGAGGCGACCGTGTTGAGCGCCGACGCGACCGTGTTGGCGCACGCGAAGAAGACGATGAAGGCGGGCAGCGAGCTCGTGAGGGTCAGGAGCGGGACCCAGGGAGCGCAGAAGAGGAGGATCGCGCCGGCGACCCACTCGGTGCCGATCTTGTCGCTCGCCCAGCCCGCCAGCGGGCCGATGAAGAAACTCGGCACACCACCAGCGAGGTAGATCAATCCGACAAAGTCGGCGTCCTTGCCCCACACCGACTCGACGCGAATCGCCAGCGTGGCGTCAAACGCGCCGATGATAAAGCCGAACACGAAGAACTGGAAGAACGCGACGACACCACGAGGGAGCGAGATGAGGGCCTTGAGCACGCCCCACGCGGACAGCTCGACGATCTTCTCGTCCTCCTCGGCCTTCTCCTCGAGCCCGGCAATCTGCTTCTCCGCCTCGGTCTTGGGCCCCGTGGTGATGCGCTCGAGCGCCGCCGCTTCCTCCGGGTGCCCCTCCGCCGCAAGAACGCGGGCCGCGGCGGCCTGGCGTGCGCGCAGCCTCTTGACGTCCTTGACCTCGATGATGAAGAGACGCGCGATCGTGTCCACCGACAGGACAATAATCAGGAAGATGAAGGGCGCGTGCCACCCCATGCGCTTGTAGAGCGCGCCTCCGATGGGCGGGGCCATGAACGCGCCCATCGAGCAGCCCGTGAAGGCAAAGCCGAGGTGGGTGCCGAGGTGTGCGGGGTCAATGTTCTCGCAGATGAGGGCGAAGCCGACTGCACGTCAGCTGACATTCCTTTGAGCGCTCCGGGTCCGACTGGACTCCGGGCCCGACTGGAGTGGCCGAGTCTGACTCACCAGTCCACATAATACAGCTGGACAGGCCCTGCACGAAGCGCGAGATGAACATGGCGGCAAAGTGCTGGGGAAGCATGAAGGTGATGGCGCTCGCGATCATGATCAACACGGCGGCGACGAGCGGCCCCCGGCGCACGGGGTACCGGTGGAAGAACCAGGCGGTGGGGAACGTGCCGATGAAGACACCCGCGCTGTACCCAAAGAGGAGCCAGGACGTGAGCGACGCAATGTTGGACAGCCCCATGTCGGTGAGGCGGTAGGGCAGGATCGGCGCCACGATCGTGTACGCGAGAATGTCGCTCATGATGCCGATGGTCACGACGCCCGTGAGGAAGATCGGGTGGCTGCGCCACTTGAGACCCCATGGGTCCTTGATGCCCTGCGCGACCTGGCAGGCCTCGTAGGCGCGCGAGATTGTGCGCTTGATGCTGGCGCCGGCACCGGCGCCGCCTACAGAGGGCGCGGGGCCCGAGACACCCGACATGGCGCGCCTCAGGTTTGGTGAGACATCGGACGAGTCCGAGGTCGCCGTCTCCTCGGAGCGGGGCACGGAAAGCGTGGATGCTGGCTCCTGAAGGGGAGACCGGGGTGGGGACGACATGGCAGGCCGCTCTCTCAAGAGCTAGTCGGTGTTGGCGTGAGAGATGGGGCGCGTGGTAGGGCGGGTTTGGGGGCTTTGGGACGAGCCTGGAGTCAAAAGTTCACCGAGATGCCGAGTGGCGTGGCTGAGGTGAGAATCTGAGGTGTGATGGGATGGAATGGGGCGGAGATGGAGTTGTTGAAGGCGGACAAGGGAACGAGGGCAAGCAATGCTGGAAACCTCAGCTGTCGAGGTGGGGACAAGAGAATGAGAAACGAGAACCCGATGCATGGTGGTAGTGAAGTAGGTGGGCCGCGGAAGGTGTGAACAGGGAGGGGTGGTGGAGATGGACATAGTGCCTCCGGGAGGAGCATGTCCGCATTAGTGTCGCGAGCTGGTGAATTAGAGTTGATGAGTACTGCAGCGCTGGTCTCCTAATCCTTCTGGACGCCAAGGCGCTCAACGCGGAGATGAGCCAGGGTAGCTTTGTCAGATTGCGGACACCACCCTCCATCTCCTCAACTCTAGGTCAACTATTCAGGCACAGCCGAGGTTCACATACCGGAAGGCGCGGATGTCGCCGTGAGGGGTCGTGATCGCGGTCTGTGACGGCAGAGGCAGGGAGGGCTTGGGGGCATTGTCGATCCGGATCCGTATTGATTAATAATGCACGTTATGTGATGCAGCTGGAATGGGGTTCCTGCCACCAAGAATGGCGGTGTTTCCTGTGCTTGTAATGAAGAGTCGTACTTCGAGCAGTGCACACTCTATCTCCACCGCTTCCTCGCCTCGATCCACTTCCAACGCATGCTTACTGCAAGGAACTGGACGTCGCGAAGAATCACTGAACTTCGAAACCTTCACGGCAACGACTCCAGGAATCACACCCTCCGCATCTGCAGGTGAAAACACCTTACGGCAGTGTGAGAGGCACTGAACAGAAGGTTCACTGCTGTCCCTTACGCCCTTGCATGTAACGCCGCTATGTCTGGAGCTGTGTGGGATGTTTGGGCGGTTGAGAAGGGGGCTCGCCCTCGCTGAGCGCGGCTGCAGCGGCGGCCGCCTTGGCTTCCGCCTCAGCCTTCTCGGCCGCCTCTTGCTTGAGGAGCGTGCCCTTGATGGCGAGGGCCGCGTCCTTGAGCGTCTCGTCCTTGTCCCGGAAGTTGATACTGAGAATCCGGCGCGCCTTCTCGTTCTCAAACACGACACCCTTTGCTTCCAGCGCAGCACGGTAAGAGGGGTCCGCGTTGCCAGGGGTGAGGGCATGGTCGTTGTCCATGGCGATCATGGCCGCCTGCGGTCAGCTTTCAGACACATGTCAGCTCACCAGAGCAAAGTCGTTCATAAACAGGGGGTGGGCGGCCATAATGAAGCGCTCGCCGCCAGCTTCGGGAACGGTGAGAGCTCGCACACACCCGTGCGACACTGATGTCAGCTAGCCAATGCGAGATCTGAGCTAACCCTCGCGGACATCGACCTGGTTCCACTCTTCTCTTTCCAGTTCGTCAACAGGGCCGCCGGGCTTCATCCAGGGCAGGAGGAAGGCTGTTGTCAGCTGCTCGTTAAGGCTTAGAGCCTACAAGCGACGCCAGCAATCTCGCCGCCGTGAGAGGCGAAGTCGATAACGGGGCCGAAGGTCTGGAGTAAGTGTGGTGTGAGAGAAAGAGCCACCCACTAGTGATGGGCACAGCACGACTCCATCGGCAGTCCGCTGCTCCTTGAAGTACTCCCAGAACGCGCGCTCAGCGAACACTTTGCTCGCTGATGTGAGCTGCACGGCGTGGATTCCAGCTCACCATGGTACTTGTACCGTGGGTTTGCGTCCGCGCCCTCCCGCTTGCAGATCTCGACGACCTCGTCGTTCCATTCTGACGCTTAGCAGGGTCCACTGAATGCAGGTGACTCACCTTCCTCGGTGTGGTGTGCACCGACGCCCTTTGGGAACAGCTCGTTTGCGATCGCGGCGCAGTCGCTTCTGTCAGCTTGCTCGACAGCATGTTAGCTGCATACCTGATGTGCACCACGCGCTTGACGCTGGGCCCTGCAGCCGCAAGGAGGCCCTTGACGCCGGCCACGGCGGGGTCGATCACGAGGGACGGGTCACCAGGGTTGTTGATGTCGACGGGCGACGCGACGTTGACGATACCCTCGACGCCGCGAGCCGCGTGGTCGTACGCGCCGGGCTGGGCATTAGCTGGGGCGGAGAGGTGGGGAGAGGTGAAGAGGATGGAGGATGGAGAAAGGTGAGAGGGAAGGTGGGAGGACGTGACTGTACCATCCTAAGGGGCGACAGCGAAGGTCGTCCCACAGCCTCTCGCCCCTCGCACTCACCGCAGACATGTCCGGCACCACCACGACCTCGATGCCCGACACGAGCGTCTTGAGGTACTTGCCCTTCTCCTTCGAGCGGACGGTCGCGCGCACCCAGAACCCGGCTTGGTCGAGGGCGCGCACGACATGTGTCCCGATAAACCCAGATGCGCCGGTGACGAGGACGACGGCGCCAACGGAGAGTGGGGGCATGTTGAGGAGATTGGTCAAGAGAGACGAAGAGAGCCAGAGAGAGAGTGATGGAGAGATGCGTAGTTGCCTTCGCTGTGTTGTTGGTTGGGGGCGTAATGGTGGCGTGGTTTGCGATGACGACATGGCAGGGGGGATCACTCAAGTGATTAGATTAGCTGCACTAATTCAGCACATTCAGCACTGCGCAACCGAGCAGAACTTGCATTGATGCGAACGCTGGCGCCGAGCAGACTCTTATGGTCGCTTACGCTCAGAGTCTCACCCGCGGCCGACTTGTCTCAAGAGGTCACCGACTCCGGAGCGGGGCGACTCTCGGTCGTCAGCCTCGCGCCCTCAAGCGCCTCACTGGTGCAGCGTAGCACAGGGCATTGGATAATGTGTTAGCTATCGCTTGTGCTGCGCCCTCGACTAGGTCTTCTGCAGGAAGGAGTAGCGCACCCGAGATCACACTCGCATTACCTCAACATGCTCAACACTGATGCTCAAAGCCGACTCCGACTGAGCCTGAACGTGGACGTTGGCTGTTCGTCCCCACAGTGCCCCAGCCCAGAATGTCAGGCTCGCCCTGCCGAGAAACCCGGATCCATGTACCCGCGCCTTACCCCGCCTTCGAAATCCTGCAGGCAGCGGTGGCAACTACTCCCGCAGCTCGTCCCTGGGTGGCAAATTGTTTACAAGCAGTCACTCGAGGCCAGAAGCACGCCCTCTCATTATCATACCAGGCGCGCATTACATGCGGCGAGGGCAGGCCCATGTTAATGGGGCTCACATTATCCACCGCAGACTGCAAGCTAAGTGAGCTAAGTGTGGTGAGAGGGGAATGGTGTTGGCTAATGGGAGGATTAGCAGTGTGAGTGGATGTCGCGCAATTCGAAAATACGGCCCACTTGGCGTCCCCGCCAAGGGTAAACCTCCACCTGGGGGGGGGATGTGGTGAGCCCCGACCAGCTCCGCACCTAACATCACCTAACCTCACCGTAGAGACAGACGGGACGCCGACCAACTCCGATACTCACCGCACTGGATCGATCGCGTCCATCCCACCATCCGCATTCACTCCACTCTGATCCGTCCCGTCCTCACCCCTCTCTCAACAGCTCAGTCTCTTGTGTTCTCTTCGTCTGTTCTACTCCTTTCCCACACTCAATCCACTGTATCATACTTGACATCCATATCGCATCCGCGCGCATCCCCGACGTCTGCACCCCCACCCAAGCACACGCAGTCTAGCGCCAAGAGCCAACTACGCAACCGATCAGCTCCATCATAAACCTTGTTCACACCCCCCTCAATCCTGCACGCCGGCACACGACTATACGACTAGCCGCTAGCACTCCCATCTGCACCCAGACTCTCCACCCAGACACTCTCGCACGCTCGCCTTTCCTCTACAGCGCCGTGAGCCCATGTCGCCCATCTTGAAGCGCGACGTGGCCGAAACCGTGCGCCAGGCCCGCCGCCTTGCGGCCGCCGCTGGGATCAAGGAGTTCGACGAGTACGAGTACGAGCTGAACCGGGCGGGCGCGTCGCGTCCGCCAAATACGCAACCCGAGGAGGACGATTGGGAGTGGGACGAAAGGAATAGCACCGACAAGGACGAGCGCCGCGCCTCCGTCTCGAGCGTCTCGCACGGGATCACGTCCCCTGTCGCGCCGCTCACCACTACCCGGCCCGACAACACCGACTCGAGGAGAAGAGACGACGCCATGAGGGAAGAGAGAGATCGCAGGGGCAGCCTGTCGTCCGCGCACCCGTTCGCGCGGCCCAGCGCGAGCTTCGAGGGCGAGCGCGACAGCATGGAAATGGCCGAGATCGCCGAGGAGGGCCGCCTGCTCGGCGGTGACGACTTTGAGATGGGTGGGATTGGCAAGTGGGCCGACCTGCGCGGGCTGCTGTTCTCTGTGAGTCGAGGTCGAGATGCGCTCGTGTGACCTCCCCGCTCCGGGTCCACCGGAGTGCCCTGCACAACACAGCTGACCTCAGTCTACGCCCTCGCTGCTCTTCTCCCTGGTCGGGCTTGTTTTCTGCGGCCAGCTGCTGGAGCACTGCGCGCGCTGGCGCGTCTTCCGCCGCGTCGACGAGCTTTTCATCCTCGTGCCCATGATAGGCAACCTCAAGGGCAACCTCGAGATGTGCCTGTCCGCGCGCCTCGGCACGTCCGCGACTCTCGGGGAGCTCGACACGCGCCGCGTCCGCCGCTCCCTTGTGACCGCCAACCTCACCCTGCTCGGCTTACAGGCCCTCCTAATCTCCTCGCTCGCGGCCGTGATCTCCTTCGTCCTAGGCCTCGTGACGACCCACCGTCTCGGTGACGTGCCCTCCAGCGGCCAGCCCGTCCCTGGCACCGTCGCCGACCCGAGCATAGACGACCCCTGGCGCGAGGGCTACACGCGCCCCGGGCCCGCACAGCTCGTCATGGTCCTCGCAACTGGCATGGCGGCAGCGGGCATCTCTGCCCTCGTCTTGGGCTGCTTCATGTGCGCGCTCATCGTCATGTGCCGTTGGGTCAACGTTGACCCGGACAATATCACGCCGCCCATCGCCGCGTGCCTCGGCGACCTCCTCACCCTCTTCATCCTCGCGCTGGCGGGCACTGTCCTCGTCGGCGCGATGGACACCCCGCTTCCCCTCATCAGCGTGATCATCATGAGCATCGCCGCGCTGTGGTTCACGCGCCGCGTCATGAGAGACACGTGGGTCAAGGACATTGCGCGCGGGTCCTGGATCCCACTCATCAGCGCCATGCTCATCTCGAGCGGCACCGGCATGGTCCTCGAGTCGGGCGTGGGCAAGTACCGCGGCTTTGCGCTGCTCGCGATCTCCATGACGGGTCTCACGGGCGCGATCGGGGCGATCCACGCCAACCGCCTCTCGACGCAGCTCCACCGCCGCCTGCACCCCGGCTCCGGCGGCATGGGCGGGCACACGCCGCACAGCGGCGTCGCCGGGCGCCTGCAGGCCGCGTACGACGGCCTCACGCCGACGCAGAGCATCGCTGTGCTCTTCGTCCTCTCCTTCCCATGCCAGGGCGCGTTCCTGCTCTTCGTCAACGCGACGGGCTGGATCGACGTCCACCTCGGCTGGGTGGGCTGGGTGGCGTACTCGCTCGCGACGGCGTTCTCGCTCATCTGCGCCCAGTTCTTCACCCTCTTCTGCTGGCACCGCAACCTCGACCCGGACAGCTACACGCTGCCGATCCACAGCGCCATCGTCGACTTTGTCGCCCAGCTCCTCCTCATGCTCGCGTACGAGGTGTGTAGAAGCCTCGGCTGGGATGTAATGGCCCCTCTCAACGCGCGTTAACAGCGGACAACATAGAAAGTCCCGTAGAAACCATCTTGTATGACCTGTAGTGTACACTAGGCGCAATGCATGGCATCGTAGAGCCTCAGGCGATTGTGATTGTGACGGCGGCCTGGACGTCCTCGAGCTCGGCGGCGCCGGCACGCGCGATGAGGGGCAGCAGGCCCGCGTCCACGCCCGAGACGGTCCACGCAATCTCGGGCCGGAAGCAGTGGAAGAGCTTGGACACTACGACCTGGAGGCCGGCCTCGTCGAGCGCGCCGACGTCAAGGGCGATGTCGACGCGCCTCACGCTCCGGGGGTACACGAGCGGCCGCCCGCGATCGAGCGTGCCCCACTTCTGCGCCCCGACGGAGAGGGCGACCCGCACCTCCTCCACCCCCGGCGGCAGCGGCGTCGTCATGCCCACCCACGCGCGGTCGTACCGCGTCCCCGCCGGAATGTGCGCGACCATCTCGACGCGCGGCGCCGTAAACGGGTGGAGGGAGGGGTAGTGGGTGCCCGCAGCCTCCCTTTCCAGGGCTGGCAGCAGCCTGAGCAGCGGCACCTGGCGGGCCGGGACACTCGCGAGCGCGCCGAACGGGAGCGTGCGGTTGCCGTACCACACGTCGCCGACGATGCTGACGGACTGGGCGAGCGAGAGGGTGGACTCGAGCCACGCAATGTCGTCGGGCGGGAGGCGGAAGAGCATGCCCGCAAAGGAGCGCTGGAGGAGGAGGGCGGGGTCGACGATCTGGGCCGCGACCCTGCGGTTGTAGGCGGTGGGGAGGCGCACGCCGCTGGATGGGGAAGGGGGGGAGACGGAGTGAGGTGCGACGCGCCAGTCGAGCCACCGCCCCTCCTCGGGCTGGGAGAGGGCGAGGTGCGCGCCGAGGGTGCGGTCGATCACGTCCCGGATCGCGCGGGAGAGGAGGCGGAGGTGCAGGGCCGGGAGGGAGAGCTCGACAATGCGCTCGATGATGTGCGGGTGCGCCGAGTAGTGGAGGGGCGAGTCGGGGGCGGCGTCTGGCATGATGAGAGTGATGAGAAGAGCAGAGGTGCTGCAGGTGCGCCGAGTCATGGCCACTGAGTAGCGTCGGAACGTTGTCGGAACAGTGCAGTCACCCGATACCGGCCATTTGGTAGCCGATTCAGGAATCTCGGCAACCACTCGCCCACTAAACCGGCGCGTTCTGCATCTGTTCCTTGCTACCACCTACAACATGTGCCGCGCCTGGAAGTCGCGGACGGCCTTGATCGTCTGGGCGAGCACGGCGTCCTTGTGCCCGAACTTGATGCCGAGCACCTTCTCCGCCTTGGACGTGTCGCAGCGGGTCGCACCGGCCTCGATCTCGGCGCGCGCCGCGGGCTCCGTGATGGCCTCGGCGCTGCCGGCCGCGATGGCAAAGTCGTTGCCCACCACCGGCGCCGAGGAGACGAGGAAGCGCCCGCTCGCCTCGGGCGTAGTCAGTGCACGGACGGCGGCGTCCGCGAGCTCCGCGGCGGCGATGAACGGCGTCATGGGCGCGCGCAGGTCCCCGCCTGCCCCCGTCAGCCAGGGGAGGAGGAGGCGGTTCGAGCCCTCCAGGCGCCCCTGCGCGGCCGCGAATCCCTTGGGCTCGCCGTAGATCTTGTCAGCGGACTAACGGGGGGCCTTACGAAGGGGGGCGTGAGAGTCACGCCGTCGAAGGCGCGCTGGGTGTCGAAGAAGCGCCAGAAGGCGCGCTCCGCCTCCGCCTTGGACGCCACGTACTTGACGAAGGGGGGGACGGCGGCGCCGAGCTTGGCGCAAAGGGCAGGGGCGGCGTCGTTCCAGTCCGCTTCGGAGAGGGTCGCGCCCGTGTCCCAGCCGCCTGAGGCGACGGCGGCAATCGAGGAAATCTGCACGACCCGGCCGCCCGTGAAGGAGGAGAGGAGCTCGGTCACGCCCTGCACGGCCGGGCCGATGACGAGGGACGGGTCGCCCGGGTTGGTGGTGTCGAGGGGGGAGGCGGCGTGGATTACGCCCGCGACGCCGGACGCGGCGGCGGAGTAGGCGCCCGGCTGGGGTCAGTTGGGGCGACGAGAGGACGCACCGCCGAGCCGTCGGGGACGATGGCCGTCTCGATGCCCGGAAAGGCAGAGGTTAGGTACGCGGCCTTGGTGTCGTCGCGGGCTGTTGCGCGCACGCGGAAGCCGGCGGCGAGGAGGGCTTCGACGAGGTAGCTGAGGTCAGGAAGGGAGGTGGGCAGGGGGAGGGCGACGCACTATCCCAGGAAGCCCGAGGCTCCGGTGACGAGGACGAGGGCGGGGGCTTGGACGGCTGGCATGGTGGGTGAGTGGGAGTCGAGAGGACTGGCGTCGTTATGTATACATGCTTTGTGCGAAGCGACGAGGTTGATAACATCAGCAACTGGGGTCGGGTGACGAACGGCGTTATCCGGGGAGATGCCGATCGTGCCGGCCTCGGCCACGCTCCAAGGGGCCGAAGTGACCCCCATGCCGACGGTCATAGCGGGTGTTGACATTGCGTGAGCGACAAAGATGCATGGAACGCAATGCTGCGGCGACGCGGCAGTTGCATGCTCTCCAGTCCTGCTGACAAGCCACGGGGATGCATGACAAACAGCGTTCCTTGTACTAATCGGCTTACTCCTCGTGTCACGAGCGGCTCATCTTGGTAATGCGGCTATGTGCTGCCCTACTGGCGCGCCATGAAGGCCTTGACGGCACGCATCCCCTCGCCCAGCACCTCATCCTTGTGGGCATACGTGATGCCGAGCAGCTTCTGGGCCTTGGCGGTGTCAAAGGTGATCGCCTCGTCCTCGAGCTGGCGGCGGTACGACGTTTCGGCATTACCCCCGCCCGTGGCCAGCGCATAGTCGTTAAAGTGCACCGGGCCCGAGGTGACGAGGAAGCGCTCCCCGCCCGCCACGGGAGTCGTGAGGGAGCGCACGACGGAGTCGGCGACCTGCGCCGCGCTAACGCACGGCATCGTCTCGGCCTCGAGGGGGGAGGGCTGCCCGCCCAGCCACGGGAGGAGGAAGGTGTTGGAGCCCTCGATGCGGCCCTGGGACGCCGCGTAGCCGAGCGGCGCGCCGAAGATCTGCAGCGTTAGGAGAGGGCGCAGGGGGGACATACCAGGGCGCACGCGAGGGCCACGCCGTCGAACGTGCGCGGCGTCTCGAAGAACTTCCAGAACGCGCGCTCCGCCACAGCCTTGGACGCGACGTACTTGAGGAACGGGTCGGCGGCGGCCCCCAGCTCGGCGCAGATGGCCGGCGCCTCGTCGTTCCAGTCTGTGTCAGCTCTGCCTCCAAACAGCTCACTCTCTTCGGTGAGGACGCGCTTCCCCTCGTTCCAGCTGGTGTTGGTGATCGCGGCAAGCGACGAGATCTGCACGACGCGCTGGACAGTCGTCTTGGCCGCGCTGGCGAGGAGCTCGGTCACGCCCTTGACGGCGGGGTCGATGACGGCGGCGGGCGGGCCGGTGTTGGCCACGTCGAGCGGGGAGGCGGCGTGCACGACCGCATCGGTGCCGGCCGCGGCGGCGTCGTAGGCGCCCGGCGCCGCGCCGTCGGGGACGAGCGCGACGTCCAGCCCCGGGAACGTGCTGGTCAGGTACGCCGCCTTGGTGCTGTCGCGCGCCGTCGCGCGCACGGTGAAGCCCGCGGACTGGAGGGCCTGGATCACGTACGGGCCCAGGAAGCCTGAGGCGCCGGTGACGAGGACGAGGGCGGGCGGGGCGAGGGCGGGCATGCTAGTTTGTTGAGGAGAGGCGGGGGAGGACGAGGCGTGGTAGGACGCCAGCTTCAGTCTAGCTTAAGTAGCATGATGGGCTCATGGGAGCGAGGTCAACAGCCCGCATCTGGGTGGGAAGGGCGAGGTCAGCTTCGGCCTCGCAGCTGTGCCAAGACAGACGGGCCCGAGGTGGCGCGGAAGTGTGGCGCGTGGATCTGGTCTGGGTCCATCTGGATCCTATCCGCTGTGGATCTTGAGGTATGCATGATGCGTGTCATGGTGGCATGTAGATACGGTGGCATGTAGATCCGCCAGTGCGGATCGCTTGGTGGCCACCTTGGCGATAGATCGGCGCAGGAGCAAGTGTTGCATCATCCTGCGCCCACGTCGTGGACCACGTCGGCGAGTCGACAGTACGACGGTACGACGGGCCGATGGGGCAGCGGGATGCAGTTGCCTACTGTCCATCCACCATGCCCGCCCTCGACCCCGGCGACCTCGTCCTCCTGACCGACGCCTCCGGCGTCCTCGGCACGCACCTGCTCACCCACCTCGCCGGCCATGGCTTCCGCCTCCGCGTCGCCGGCGACGCCCCGGAGGGCGTGGAAGCCACGCCCATCGACTGGACGGTGGTGAGTACACCCGTTTCTCAGCTAACGCAGGCGGGCGCGTACCGCGCCGCCACGGCGGGGGTGGATGGCATCGTGGTGCCCCTCAACGGTCCGCTCGCCGAGGCGCACGTCCGCGCGCTCCTCGCTGCTCTCCCGGGCCGGCTCAAGCGCATCGTCGCCATCTCGTCCACCGGCGCGATTGCCACCGAGGCCGGGCTGCACGGCGCGGACGAGTGGAACACCGACGCGGTGGAGATACACCGCTGGCACACGGACATCGAGAAGGACGAGCCCCGGGTCGCCGCACTTGGTACGTGTCCCCCAGAACAGCTGACCCAGCTGCGGTGACGCTCGCCGAGCGCGCGTTCTGGGACCACTTCCGCCCGCCGCGCGGGTACGACGCTGTGGCCCTCGCGAGTGGGGCGGCGCTCGGCCCCGGCCTCGTGGGCGATCTGGAACGCTGGATGCGGCCCTGCCCCGCCGAGCTGGAGACGGCGTACGGGCACGCGGTGGACGTGCGCGATCTCGCGGCATGTGTTGTGCGCGCGCTGTCGCTCGACGAGGCCGGCGGCGAGCGCATCGTCCTCTCCGCCGGGCCGGTGTTCGGGAACGACATGGCTATTGTGAGTGAGCGAACGCAGCGGGCGGCGAGCGGTCAGTTGGGGCGTGAGCGGGTGTGGGTAGCCGAAGCATGCCTAACCCTAGGCCGTCCACCGCTTCCTCAAGCACCCCTCGCTGCAGCGCGGCAACCCCGACCCCGACTTCCGCGCCGCCCTCGCCGAGCGCGCCTGTCTGTTCGAGCAGCG
>JAMALN010000783.1:0-18312 GCA_023630115.1 Cutaneotrichosporon sp. PK4640 | reverse complement strand
GAGCCGACACTGGGACCGACGCCCACGCCAACTCCGTGATTGACTGGACCCATGTTGGGTGGAGGTTGGACGTGGTGATTGTGGTGTTGAACGTGTGCCTGGTGGGGGTGCACACTGCCTACGTTGCCAAGCATTCGGCGCAGTCGGATGACTTCGTGCTTTAGTTGATCGATGGACCAGCCGTCGAGCGTGGCGAGGTCTTCGTTTGAGATGGGTGCTGGTTGAAGATGCGCGAGGGCCGAGATGAACTGGGCGGTTGTTTGATCTTCCTCCATAGTGGAGGGGAGGTTGTTATGATGCGATGCTGATGGCGGTGGAGGAGTGAATTGGGGGCCGGGACGGGGGGAGGGGGGGAAGGGGTGGAGTTGGATGGATGATGAATGGGTTACAGTGGATGGTTTGAATGAGAAGGACGTTTATGTTGAAGAGGAGGTGTCGTCGACATTGACGAGGAGGGAGGAGAGAAAGAGGCGTGATTAAAGGTGGTGGGTGTGTATGGGTGTGAGGGGAGGGAAGGAGAGAGGGGGACGTTGATGAAGAGCAGTTGGCCGTTGGCCGTTCGAATGTCGAGCCTGACATTCGAACTGTTGACAACGGGTCTACCTCCTCCCTCTAGCCGTTCCACAGTCATACACCCACCTGGACGGCGGTAAATCGTCGGACCCTATTCCTGGGGAATATGGGGGGGTCCCAGGGGTGAAGGGCAGACGAGGGGTGAGGGGTGAGGGGGAGGGTGTGTGCGGGTGTACCGGCGGTGGCCAAGATGGGCGTGGGCGGCAATTTCAGACCCTGGGACCTTCTGGCTACAAGGTCGACACTTGGGTTTGATGCCTTCAAAGTTGGAAGCTCTTGCCATGCCTCTGCTAATGCCAGGGGAGTCGTGCCTATTTAGTCCTAATACCTTGGGCTTTGCGGCCTACCTCCGCCTGCAGTAATCACACCAACCTAACCAGAGTTCTGCCGATATCTGCCGGGCACACGAGCCAGTCTCTGATCTCTGACGTCACTTCAATCTTCCTTGCCCTTGCTAAAGATCTCAGGTCTCCCTCGCATGGTGCAGCGTGCACAGTGCGCTGCTGTCGTCATCCCACGTGCAGTTACCTAGTCACCGGAATCACAGCGGGCCTCATTACGGCGTTAAGGCGGTTATAGCAGTCACAGCAGACACGAGCATCTGAGGGTCCGAGACGGAGTTCGGGGACGCGCCGGCGTGTCGCGTCTCTGTTCCAGGTCATCCTCACCCGATCACTCCTCACTCGTCTCTCCATCAACAAAAAGTCGCCACCCGACCCCCCGCATCTCTTCACCCCGCTCAAGCTCGCGGCTGCCTCTCCCCCATCACTCCGGCCCTTGAGTCTGACATCGTTGCTTGCTCAGCTCTGCAAATCTCGCCCTCGAAGCGCCCAGTCCAGTCAACCCCGCTCAACACCCCCGCTTCCGCATCCCACTCACAATGTGGTGGGTGGCAAATCGCACCTCGAGAACAGCCAACTAACATTGCAGCAAGCACGTGCTCAACGCCCAGGTGGCCATCCGCGCGCCATGCTGCCAGAAGTGGTTTGACGTGAGTCTAGGCCCGGTCGGCGTTCGGGAAGGAAGGAGCTGGGCCGTCGGCGTGCTCGCGGCCATCGAGGTGCGGAAAAGCGGCCCGCACAACAAGTGCGAGGCTGCAGCGCGTGCTCCGCGGACGTAGAGGGGAGTCCTCAATGCCGACGCCGTTCACTCACCTTCCTCGTCCTCAAGCACCGTCTCGTTCACCCTCGCTGTGGGCTCGAGGAAAGGGCTTGGCGGAGGGAGGGCGCGCATGGAGAGATCCATGCGCGTTCGTGCGCGCGCAGTCGAGGGCAGGCCACAGCGCGGCTACATCGCGGAGCGCGATGCAGGCGGAGCACAGGAGCGGCAGTATGGACACCCTCCCCGGCGTAGACAGGAGGCCCTCCTCACTGCCACGCCCCCTTGGCGCTTCCGCACCACCGCCGTGTGCACCACGAGCAGACAGGCGAACCGGGGGTCACTCCGTGCATTTGCCTACCTTCCTCGCTCACCTTCTTGACCACGCTTGCCCCTTCACGTGAATGCCAGAGCTGGTGGTGGCTCAGTGGCGTGCTGTTGTGCACGCGCTTGCGCGTCGCGTCGTTCTTCTCCGAGGAGTGGATGGGATGGCCCACCGGTCGCCTTCCCTGCCCCTCGCTGGCATGCCCGACTGAGCGCCTACCATTTCCCTTGTGTTGCCAGCAGCGGCTAACAGCAGTGCCCAGAATGCCACGCCGAGAGGGAGGACCACCAGCTGCGCAAGACATTTGAGATGACCTTCCTCTGCAAGAAGGTGAGTCGACTGCTGCTCGTCAACAAAGCTGACACTCAGTGCAAGAAGGCGTTCCGGAAGGACGCGCGTGAGATGGAGGAGTCGGACGAGTACTGCCCACACTGCGACAACCACTTTGTGAGTGTGCTGTGCTCCCACGGTCAGGCGCGTCTGTGTGCACAACCCCGTGGGGTTGATTTTGGTCGGCGCCATGGTGCTGCGGAACCGGGGCGGCCGATGACGGATGCTGGGAGCTCGGCGCAGGGCGGCCTGCCCTCCCTGTGGCTTGGCGAAGCATCGGACGCGGCGCAGGCGTGGGAGCGAATGACGATGTGGCGCACGCTGCGGAGCGGCGTGGCTGCGACACGGCATGGACTGCGAAACTGCGGCGTCCACGGGCCGCCGGCCGCGGATCCCGTCGCGTACCGTCGCGTGCGCCTCCGGTTCACCCGGTCTGCAACCCGGCTCAGCACTGACCGCAGGTCGTCGAGGCCAAGGAGCCCAAGGCGATGATCGGCGTCGAGGGCGAGGATGCGCGCGTCGACAACCGCATGCTCAAGGACGACCGCATGAAGGAGCGTGACGGGCGCAGCCTGTTCAACCGCGACACGACGGACCGTGTCGAGCGCTTCGACTACAGCCAGGCGTTCGGCCGGCAATAGACGCCATGCGTTTGATTGCGCAGCGACGACACCGGCAAGCTGGCTCGAGGCTGCTCGTCCTGCTCGACCGCTGCGCGCCACGCCCACAGCGACGGCCTGCTCCGCGCCTCGCCGCAACACCTGCAGACCAACTTGGCTAGTCAGTCTGCGCTCGGCCTCCTTCTTGGTATCATCTGGGCAACTTCCCTTGTAGTACATGCATTGTCATAAGTCGTAACTAGGTGTACACGGGAGGTCGTGAGTCGTAAGGTATATCTCTATAGGTGGGACAGCTAGCTTCTCATAGCAAGGTGGCGCACCTCCCACAGCCGCTTCTGCTCCCGGCGCTCTCTATCGCGCATGTCGCTCTGGCTCTGTGCAGGCCGTAGGACCCAGCCGCGCATCTCGCGGCGGTGCCGATCCACGGCCTCGCGGCACTCGGCCCACAACTCGGGCATCTCGGTGCGCAGCGGCGTCCGCTCCTCCCAGCTTGCCGAGGTGAGCGTGGTGAGGCCGGTGTGGCCCGTCGCTGCGCTCGCGGCAGTGAGGCCGGTGCCGACGCTCGTGTCGCTGACGAATCTCGAGTTGAACCCGATGTTGACGAGCTTGTGGGGCAGCTGCCGGATCGTGCCGCTGCCGCCGCCAGCGCTCGACACGCTCTCCTCGTCGTCGGCCATGTCCGCGAACGGGTCCGGCTCGACCTCGTCCGGCGGGAGCAGGGAGACCCAGCACATCTTCTCCGGGTCGAACTTCATGTCCCCGAAGATGCGTGCCTGCGGTGCGGCGTTGGTGTGCGGCGACGACGCGACCGAGCTGCCGGTAAAGTGCGAGATGAGGGCGGGCCGCGTGCTAGATGCCACGGCATCAAAGTCGCGCAGCACGCCCTCGTTGCCCTCCCACCGGCTCGTGCGGGGGTTCCAAGTCATCTCGCCAACCGTCTTGGGCTTGTCAGTCGCTCCAAGGTTGCGGATGAGATTGAGTGCGGGCTTGCGCTGGCGGCGCTTTTTCTTCTCCTTGTCCTTGTCCTTGTCCTCTGCCTTGAAGCTCGCCGCTGTTGGTGTTGGCGGCTGCTTGGCAATCGCGCGATCGAAGGCTGCGGTCAGCTGCATGTCGCATGTCCAAAGCTTACACTTTCGACCCCGCAGGGTCGAGTACGGCGACTTGGACCCGGTGCTGCGGGGCGACTTGGCATCGTCGTCGACACGCAGGTCCTCGAGGCCGTCGAGCTCGGTACCATCGCCCCACTGCTTGGTACGTCGCGGCATCTCCATCGTACGTATCTTGTTACGATTGAAGGTGGAGTTGATGGGCGGCCGCATCTTGGCGAGGCTGCTCGACGTCGGCATCGTGAGTCTGCTGCCAGGTTTCTCGCCCGGCATGATTGGTAGTGGTGGGTGTTGTGGGAGCTCGGATGGCCTGTGTCCGCTCGCGATGGCATCCTGCATGCTAGCAAGCGACTGCTTGCGCGCCAGAGTCGGCGACGGCGACGGCGCAAGGTTGTGGTGGCTCTTCTGCGTCCGTAGGCGGTGCGGGGTGCTCGGCGCAACGAGGTTGGGCGCGGTCGCACGCGATGGCAGGGACGGCAGTGACGGCAGCGACGGCAAGGCCGGTACCGGGGGCGGCTGCATCGAGTTGTCGGAGGTGCGCCGCGAGCGTGTTCCCGATCGGAAGAAGGGGCTCTCCGGGCGCGTCTTACCCGAGTTGGAGCGCAGACTGCCGCCCGGGCTGCGCGCCCGCTGGGGTGGTGGCGCACTGGGCGGCGCTGGGGGTGGAGGAAAGGGGAACGGGTGGCCGAGTTTGGACGCCTCTGCCTTCTTGCGGTCGGCGCCGAGAAGGAATGGCGTCGGTATTGTGCGGTTGCGCCGGTTCTTCTCCAACCGGCGGTGTGTAAGTTCGGCCCGTGGGTTGTCGAACACAATCCCATCCTCGAACGAGTCGTCGCCTCGTTGCGGTAGTGGTGGTGGTGGCGGGGGAGCGTACTGCTGCTTGCGCTTGCGGTCAAGGATCTGGTTGAGCGTGCTGGCGTTACGCGATGCGAAGAAGGATGGGTCGGGAAGCAGGAGGCCGTCCTCGTAGTCTTCCTCGTCCATGTCGCCCTTGTCCTTGTAGGAATCGCGCTCGGGGCCGTCTGACACGCTGGTCACGGAGGTTTCAGAGTGGCGACCGCGGCTCGGGCTCTCGTCGCCCCAGGAGAAGGCACCGGCGGTGCTCTTGCGCCCCGTGGTAGATGGTGTGGTAGGTGCGTCCCAGTCTGTGGCCGTAGTCGCTGTCGAGGCCATCGATGTTCGTGGGCGCAACTTGCGAGGTGGTTGGCTCTGGGTAGCCAGTGTGAGATTGGTGAGGTTGAGTGGAAGCACGAGATCATCCTCGAGGTCGTCGTCCTCCAGTTTTGGTGGCGCTTTGACCGGTGGCGACTTTGCTTTGGGTTTGATCGTGGCGTGGTCGTCTCTCCTTCGTGGAGGCGGCAACTTGGCCTTGAGCGTTGCGCTGGCCTTTAATGTGTCCTGGTCTGCGTCGTCGAGGTCGGGCAAGTCGTCGAGCGCATTCATGTCCGCTAACTGCGCCGACAAGCTCTTGGGCTTGAGTTTGAGCTTGAGGCTGCCTCCACCCGAGCCGATGCTGCCCGTGAAGCTGTCAAATGACAAGTCATCAAAGTCGAGGTCACCGTCCCCCGCCTTGTCCATGGCACCCTTCTCGAAGGCACGGGCCTTGGCCTTGACGTTGCCAGTTGGCACCGCCTTGCCGGCCGAGCCCAAGCGAGTGATGGTACCGATGCCCTTTGGGCCGGCGCCCATGACGGTGGCGTTGAGCGTGAGGGTCTTCATGTTTGATCGGGGTGAGGACGAGTCTTTGCGAACGCGCAGTGTCGATGTGGGCGAGTCGCCCTTGCGGAGGAGAGTGGATGTTGGTGATGTCGAGTGGATGGGGAGGGGTATGCGGCTCTTGAGCGTGGGTGGTCCGTCGTCGAACGCGTCGTCGTCGAGCACAAAGTCGTCCTCTATTATGTCCTTGAGGTGCATTTGGCGGAGGGGCGAGCCGCTCAGTTTCCTTTCCCGTGAGGGACGCGACGAGCGGCTGCTGCTCGACGAGGGGCTCGCGGTGGGGAGCATGCCGCCCTCGTCAAAGTCAAAGGACGGGTCGTCAGACCAGTCGTCTGCGGGCGCGGCCCATCCTCCTGGAGGAGGGATGGGCATGGCCGCAGGTGCGGGGTGTGAGGGGGGCAGGATTGCTGAATGTTGATCCGCGGCCAGCGCGGAGAGCTAGGGGTGCTCGTCGCGGCCAGGCGAGAGCGGAGGGGTAGCGCGGGGCGCTCGAGGGGGTGTTGGGTGGGGTGGATGGGTCGGGGTGGATGGGGTGGATGGGGCGGATGGGGAGTGGTGGTTGGAAGAAGGGTCGAGGCGCGGATTGAAAGCACACGCGTGTCTGGGAGGGACGCGAAGTGTTCTGGGCGGGGTCGGCGGGTGGCCAAGTCGTTGGTGTGCGGAGACAAGGGTGGGGTAGAGGGCAAGTAGAGAAGTGGATAAGAATGTGGAAGAGTTGCAAAGGTAGGTATGGAAGTGTAGGTGGTGCGAATGGGGGATGGTTGTGATGGATGGATGACGAGAGTGAGTGAGTACGAGTGTGGTGGTGGTTGGTGGTGGGTGTCTGGGTGGATGTTGGGCTGATACACCCAACCTCTGTCTCACGCACGAGGACAGGGACCACCAAAGGTACACCTGTGGAAGGGGAGGAATATTTAAAGAATCATTACAACTTCGTCATGTCCCATTAACATGTTCCTAATGGATGGTCGACACGGTGCTGATGGGGGCCTAAGGGGGAGACGAAAGGTTAGTCGCTCGCGCATCAGTGCCAGACGCCAATGTCTTTTGTCTGCACGCGCTCTGTCCTCCCTTTCCACCTCCTCCTATTCAACTTGACATTCTCTTCCTCGAATCGCAATGACCCACGCCCATCTCACGGGCCCATCACACTAGCCTCCTCATGTACAGTACTCCACCCCAGCCGTACCTGCACTCTGTGCATTAGAAAAAAGTACGCACGTTGCCCGCGCGCCGTACGCCTCCTTTGTTCCCCGCTGTGACAGTCACACCGTCACACCCCAGGTGCGGGTACGTGCGGCGTGACGGGGCACCTGCTGTCATAGCTGTCATTTGGCGATACATATTACAGCAGCTCGTGTACGAGAGCGCAGGGTTTGGTGCATGAGGCGTTTCGCGTCCGAGGGTGTGAGGGTGTGGCGCTGGCGTGCTGGCAGGGCGCGCTTGGCCGGGGCCAGCGCACGGGCCGCTGCACGAATCCGACGAACTGGACCACACGAGTGACTGTGATGTGTGCATGCTTGTCAGTTCGGACTCGGCAAGCGCTAGACGTCGGAGGCACTGATGACGCGGGCGTGACGGGCTTCGTATGCAAACCTACGGAGACCGATGCCGACGCCGTCGGGAAGGCAAGGTTGCCGGACCTGGCCTGATGGCCTGGTGTGGCGGGGGAGATGAGATAACGCGTGACAAACCGACGACCCCGAATGGAGATTCGAGTGCTGTGGAGCTTCCATTCCGGGCAGGTATGCTTCTGGGGCTCGGGAGCGCCACTCGGCACCCCGAGGAGGGTGCATGGCGCAAGCTGGGCGGCGCCAGAGACTCGGGCTGACGATAGAACAATTGTACATCGAGAGATACGGCCGGAGCTCGGTGTGCCGAAGCGGGGCGCTGGCCGGTGGCGCACGGGCTGTGGCGCGCCCAGTCGCGCACCGCCACATCAGAGATCTGCCGCGTCGGATCTCCTCGCGCTCTGGGCGGCCTTACTCTGCGCGCCAACTCGCTACATCCTGACTCTCCAGTGCGGGCTCTTCCGCCACCTCAGCGCGGCAACGATCGCCGTCGCGGCAAACGCCATCCCGCCCGCCCAGAACACCGCGGGGCGGTACGCCTTGATGCCCTCGCCAGTGCCCCCGAACGCGGCGAGGAGGTATCCCGCAATCGGCGCGCCCATGAGGTACCCGCCGCCCCAGCCGGTGACGATCATGCCGAATGCCACGGCCATGCGCTGCATGCCCATGACGGTCGCGACGACCGTTGGCATGATGGCGAAGAAGCCGCCCGAGGCGGCGCCGTTGACGAGCACGAACACGATCAGCGGGGCGAGGGAGAGCGACGTGGGCCACAGCACGAGGAGGGAGAGGGTGGTGAGGCCCAGCACGACCATGAGGGTGTTGAGGGGGCCGAGGATGCGGTCCGAGAGGACGCCGGTCGCGAGGCGGCCGAGCGCCGACGAGAAGTTGAAGATACACACCAGGACGGCGCCGGTGGTCGTGCTCAGGCCCATGCTCGCCGCGTAGAGGGGCAGGAAGAAGGGCGGGACGAAGAGGGGAAACGTGCCGAGCACGCCCATGACGAAGAGGGCGACAAAGTCGAGGTTCTTGAACAGGGACCAGTCGACAAACTCGCGCCGGTTGGGCGAGAAGCGCTCCCGGATGAACCACGCGGCCGGGAGGCACGTCGCGAGCATGAGGAACCCGACGAGGCGGAACGTCCACGCGACGCCGAGGTTGCGCACGCCCGCCTCGAGCGCGAGCGAGATGATGGCCCCGCCGAACCCGCCGCCCGAGTAGACGATGCCGAGCGCCGTGCCCTTGCGTTTGGTAAAGTACTGCGCCGGGGTGATGGAGATGACCATGAAGCAGAGGCTGACGCCGAGGCCCATCATCACGCCGGCGGTGACGAAGAGGCCGCCGATGGAGCGCGTCGCGAAGCCCGCGAGCAGCTGCGACGCGGCCATGAACGCCACGCCCACGAGGGCCATGGGGCGCGCGCCGAGCTGCCCGAACAGCCGCGAGTTGAGGATCGCGAGCGCCGAGAGCATGGACACGGCGATCGAGCCCACGAACGCCAGCGTGCTCGCGGGTGCGAGGTGCTCGGCGACCAGGGCGCCCTGCAGCACGCCCCAGGAGTAGGTCGTGCCGACGAACCAGAAGCACAGCATGGTGCAGCATGCGACGATGGTCCATGCCTCGCGGCCGCCGTCGGGGGCGTCGTCCTCGACGAGGGCGGTGTTCTCTGATGATGCGGCGGGCGTCGGGGCCGCCGAGTCGAGGCTGGCATCCTTGGGCGCCGAGCCGTTGGCTATGGGGGAGAGCTCGATGCCATCCTCGAGCTCGCGGGCCGAGGGGCGCGCGTCGGAGATGTCGAGTTCGAGGACGGCCTGTTTGGACAGCGACATGAGGCCGAGGTGGAGGGCGTAGGGGGCGTGTGGTCAGCAGTCGAGATGAGGGCGAGGCTGCAATGAGTGTGGATGAAGAGTCCTCTACACCGTTGCTCGCTTCATATCCTCGGCATCTCGCTGACTCCAAGCCATGCGGGCAGCCTGATGAATCAGCGGGGCACCTTGCGCGCTTGCGCGGAGCTTGCCCGACTTTTGACTCGAGTGGAGGGTCGCTTAGGAACATGAATGGACCTGGAGCCATGCCGTCAGCGAGCGAGTCAGAACGCCGATCTGGACTCGGCAGGGTCGGGCGAGGCCGGTGTATGCCGATCTCCACGGGGCCTCAACCCATACCTGTTTGTACATACACATACAACCATGAACAAGCTCTAAGCACACACTCCCCTCATGAAACACGAATGGGCCCCACGACGCGCTTGTCTCGCAACCGCAGCCCGCGCCCGACGGCATCCGCCCGCGCCGCGGCGACGGTGCACACTCGCTCGCCTCCTTCGAGTAGGAGGAGCAGGAGGAGCGCGCCGTGCACTTCGCCGATGTGGAGATGGGAGCCCGCGATCGAGGGGACTGGGACGCTCAGCGCGCGCGCGAGCTGGCCACGGCTTCCTGGTAGTGACCTGGGATCAGCTCCAGCCCGCAAGGCCTCTCATCCCATCGCGTTCTCCTTTGTCCTCTCCCTCCTCGCCCCTCGGCCCCAAGACCCCTTGCTCCCTCCTCCTCTACCCTCCCTACCCGACTCACTGGTTATGAGCCGCCATACTCCACGCGCGCATAACTCCCACCCAGACGAGGTATCGCGCCGCCTGTCCCCTCTGCCCCATCGCATACCCCGCCGCCCAAGCCGCGGACCGACGCGGCCCCGCCGCCGCCCAGCGGATCGTATCCTGCGTAGACCCAATCGAGAGGGCCGGGGGCGCGAGGCGGAACCGCGCCTGGATCTCGAACCAGAGGCGCGTCGACAGAAACCGCGGGAGGAAGGGGTGCACCGGCTCCGGGCTGGGGTCAGCGATACGGACAGGGACGCACGCGAGGACGACGAGGGTGTGGATCGCGGCCCAGAGGAGGAGGAGGGCGGGGGTGGAGACTGCGTGAGCGCGGACGCGGGGGGCGCACTGTATCCTGCGAGGAGGGTGGGGCTTCGCTCGGGCTTGGGCTCGGGGTCGGAGTGGGGCTTTGCCACCGGCCCGAGGGCGGGCTTGGGCTCGTCCATGGCTGAAGCGGCGAGAGGAGACGGAGAGAAAGTGGTAGAGGAAGAGGGAGGAGACAAAGAGAAGGGTGTGCATCGTCAGATGGAACAACCATCGACCACGACCGCGGGCGCAGTTTGATTGTGTGGGTGGCGCATCCATCATCCTTCCTTCCACCCTGCCAGTTGGGCTCCACAAAGCTTAATCCACTTCCTTAATGGCCATTCCTAATGACCTTGGATTAGAGTTTCGTGTTTCAGGGCTGGTAGGGCTAGGAGAGATATCAGATCTCGCCCGAAACTCGTGTCCGCCACAGTGTATCAGTCGGGCAAGAATCCATTCACTCGATCACTCTTCTCGTCGCACGACAAGCTCCGCCCGCCGCGTCGCGCGCAAGAAATCCTCGGTATGCTCGGCTACCTGCTCTCGGCTGGACGACTGGCGACTGGCGAATGGGCCGCTGCGAATTGCGCGCTAGGTCCAAGATCTAATCTGGGTCCATCTGAGACTGCGTCAGTGGCGCGTCCTTTCCGTCGCAATCCGTTGATAGCCGCCAGTACGCGCCGCTGGAGCATGGGATGGTGGGATTGGGAATGGGGGCGAGTGGCGGCGAGGGGATCCCATGGTCCCCCGCGCACGTTGCTGGCGTGCAGAGCTTATCGGCGCCGTACGATGATCTACGGGGCGAGAGCTTAAAATCGCGGTGGGTGCGAGAGGAATGCGGAGGATGCGCAGGGCAGTCGTGTGCGGTGCGAGCGGGCGGGGCCTCGACGCCAATCACGCCCGTGCGTAGCGCTGCCTCGGCGTCGGCGATACTGCAGACGACGCCACAAACCCGGCTAGCCGCATCTATAGCCCGCTCCATTGTGCCATGTCCCAATCTGTTATCGCATTTGGCATGTGTGTTGTGTTTGGTATCGCCGGCGGCCCACGGGCCTCTGTGGCCTCTGGGTGCTCTTCGACCCCCCTACGCCCGAGGTACGCCAAGGACGCCACGGCACGCGCTTCGAAATCACACGCGCATCACCAATACACCTCCGCAGGCATTTGGGAGGCATGCGAGGGATACCCATTGGTACTAGCAATGCACCGGACGGAATGGGTGGCTCACCGCCCTCCATTCCACTCGTGGGAAGAGGACTACTAGACTGTCTGTGCGCGCTAAACATGAGGACACTCACCAGGGGGGGAGGGCGACACCAAAGACCGTGCCCACTGTGCGGCCAAGCGCCACGGACAATGAGGGCTTGCCATCTCCATCGCCCCGTTGCTTCTCACTCTTCTCACTCTTAACCGGTGCTAGTTCATTTTGTTCCCCCCTTTCCCCACTCTCCACTCACACCCCTACTGCGCCCACATCCTTTACCCCTACCCCATCCTACCCCGCAGAGGACGGCCCCGCGCCATGTTCCCGCTCCCGCTCATCCACACCCCCGCCGAGCCGGGGACGTGGGCCGCGCACGCCGCCGCCCGCCCCTCGGCCTTCCACTCCCCCACGCGCGCCTACACCCGCCGCCTCGCCGCCTCGTACTGCCGCGAAGCACCCTCCTACCACCTGGGCTACGCGCTCGGCTCGCTGCTCAACACCTGGAACGACGGCGAGTACGAGCTGGGCACGCGCACGCCCGCGCGCCTGACCCTCCGCCGCGCCGACCTGCGCAGCCTCAACATCGGCGTCGGCGGCCTCCCCTACCCCGACACGCGCGTGCAGGCCGCCTTCCGCGCCCTCTCCCCCCTCCACCCCCAGAGCGGCGCACAGAGCCCGCGCGACAGCGCAAGCGACTACGGGCGGCCCTTTGACGCGCGCTTCGACTGGTCCAACCCCCTCTCCCCGAACCGCCAGGTCGAGGGGTGGGGGATCCACGAGCCCGAGCGCGTCCTCACCGCCCGCTGCGCGTGCTGGCGGCACGAGGCCGCGCTCGCCGTCCTCGCCGTCGAGGGGTTCCAGCCGCGGCGCCTCACCCGCGCCTCCCTCAAGGTGTGGGAGGAGGACGAGCGGTGGCGCGCCCTCGCGCGCCTCCTCGGCGCCGACGTCGACGACGACGAGCCCGCCCTCCTCACAAGGGAGCAGATTACCGAGAGGGTGCGTCGGGTGCCCAAGTCGCGCTGATCGCAGATCTGCACCTGCCCCGCCGATCTCGGGGGCGTCCTGGACGCCGCAGAGCTCGGCACGTGCCGCCTGCACGCGAACCACGAGAATCCAAATCCGAGGAGGCCCTACGCCAGCCTCCCCGCAGAGTGGGCCGCAGCCCTCGCTGCCGCGCCCTTCACGGTCGACATCCCGCCCTGCGCCCGCCCGCCCGCCGACATCCGGCTCCCGCCACCCGCGGCGCCCGAGGACCCCGACCCGTGCGCAGCCCTCACGCTCGACGAGGTGGCCGCCGTGCGCGCCGCGGACGCCTCCCCGCGCCTCGCGTGGTCCCCCACCCTCGGCTCGTCGCAGGGCCACTCGCGCACGTCCAGCGCGTGGGCCTTTAGTTTCCCCGCGCCGTCCAGTTTCCCCGCCCCGCCACCATCCCCCTCGCACGTGCGGTGGGCCGACCTCGCGCCCGAAGCCGACAAGGTCGCCGCCGCTGCGCGCCACCTTCTCTCCCTGGATGAGAACGCCACGGCCGCCCGGGCGCTCGTGCGCGGCGTCGCGTTCGCCGCCTCCACCGCCGAGGCGGGACAGGGGCGGGTCGCCATCGCCGTCGCCGGGACAAGGATGGCGCGCTGCGTCGCCGTCGACGTCAACGTCGTTGCGCTCGAGCTCGCCCCCGAGCCCGACGCGTGGTGCGACTCGCCCGCAAGCTCGGTGCCCTTCGAGGAGGACGAGGAGCCACTCCAAATGCAACAACCACAACAAAGGCAACGGCCCCTCCTCACCCCACGGAGCACGCGCAGCTCGCGCAGCGGGAGCAGCAGCTACGGCTTCCCCCCGACCTTTGCGAGCCACGTCGACCTGCGCTCCCTCCTGGCCCGGGACGTGTGGGAGCGCGTCCCGCACGACCTTATCAGCTTCACTGGCTGGCCGTTTCCCGCTCTCCCGAGCGAGGAGGACGCGCAGGCCGCCCTCCTCCTCGACGACTGCCTGTCCATCAACGAGATGTACAGCGCGCGCACGAGCGCCGCCGCCACGGCAGCCACCAGCGCGGTCCCCAGCGCAGCCAACACAGGCCCCACACAGCACGTGCCCCTCCCTTCGCCCGAGAGCCTGCCACACACGCCCGAGCTCTCCCCGCTCGGCCTCCCGCGCGCCACGGACCTCGCGGCAGACCTGCGCCTCCCCTCCCCCATGGTCCCGCCGAGCGGCCTCAGCCTCCTCTTCTCCCACCCCGAGCGCAAGAGACGCCGCAGCGAGGACGACGAGCTTCCGAATTCGCCCGAGCCGCTCGCACCCGAGCGCACGGCCTGCGGGCTCGAGTTCTTCCCGCCCCTCTCCCCAAATCCAGAGAGCACCCTCGGCCTCGCCGTGCCCCCGCCTCCCCAGGCGGTGCTGGACAAGGTGGAGAAGATGGAGGTGGACATCGGCCTCCCCACCCCCGAGTCGCCGATGGCCCCGTCGCCCGCCTTCTTCCATGCCACAAATGCGCCGCCCACCCCCATGACCCACACGCCGCGCCTGTGCCAGACCACCCCGGGCAGCCCGCACCTCCCCGCCACATCTGCGTTCGGAGCCCCTCCCCCTGCGCCGGCCCCGTACCCCATCAGCCTCCCGCGTACCCCCGAGGTCGGGCTGGGTCTCACGTTCGACGGCCTCGCGGACCTCCCCCTCGAGCCCGAGTCGCGCGAGATGTCAAGGCAGGCCTCCAGAGTCTGCTGCCAAGCGCCCCAGCCTTCGCCGTGGGACATCCCACCCCGCTCGCTCCCCATCTGGCCTCCGCCCTCGGCACCGCCCTCGCTCCCGCCCTCGCCCGACCTCCCGCCTTCCCCTCCCTCCCTCCTCCCGCCGGCATGCACGTACAGCCCGTGCGTCCGCGCCCTCGCAGACCGCGCCGAGCCCCACCCGTACTCCCTGCAGCGGCTGTACGACGCCCTCGTGGCGGGCGTCTACGCGCTCGGCGACCGTCCGCGCACAGAGTGCCTCGCAACCGCACCGGTGGGCGCACCCCGCGGCCCCCTGGCGGACGAGGTACGCGCCATCGCGCGCGTGGTTAGACGCTCCCGGCGCGCGAGGAAAGCGGCCGAGGCGCGAGAGGGGGTAGCGGCGCCGCTCAAGCGCAGGAGCGAGAGAGAAGACGACCTCGGCATGCCGCTCACGCCCGTGTCGTCGCGCTCGCCCGCGTCGCCGAGCAGATTCGCGAGCCTCAGGCGCTTCTGGAAGAAGCCGACTGCGCTGCCCACTGCGCCGCCGACGCGCCGGGCGAGCTCGAGCACGCTGGCGCCGCCGAGCCTCGTCCCGCCCTCTGTGACGCCCGAGAGCGCGCACATGGTCGCGCTGTCCGGGACGATGATGGACGAGCTGCGCTGGGCGCTCCGACAACCTGCGGCGGCGCTCAAGCCCAAACCCGCGCTCATCCGCTTCCCGCCGCACCAGCACGGCTCGCAGCTCGACCTGCCCGCCATTGCCGACTCGATCCTCGAGGAGGGCGCCGAGGAGGCCGCAGAGTACGAGCCGGTGCTCGCAGCGCTCGAGCAGACGGGGATCGTCGTCGTCGGCGTCCACCCCGCGTTCATGGACGTGCTCATGCGCGAGGTCGCGGGCGTGTCAGTGTAGCTGTCTCAGTTGTAGTCTAGTTGTAGATGGTAGTTGTGCTAATGCTGCATGCAAGGTTGTTGTGACTGGTTAGAATGTTTAGAATGCCTTCTCGTACTGCTGTCAGCTTGAACACAACGGCACTCACGAAGCAGAGGTACGCGCGCGCGGACATGACCTCCTGGACGCTCGCGAGACGGATCTCGGTGTCGCTCGCGTAGCACCACACGCGGCGGTCGGGCTTCTCGGCGCCCTCATCGAGCGCGAGGCGCTCCATCAGCTCGACCGGGTCGCCGGGCGGCGCGAACAGCCGCTCTGGGTCGACGAGCACGTACGCAACGTAGTGCCCGCCGAGCATGGTGCCGAGGTGCACGACGACCGCGTACAGCCTGTACGGCATGGGTCTGCGGTCGGGGCACTGCTCGGGGCTCGGCCAGTCCTGGTACGGCGCCCTGGGCCCGCTGGGCGTCGGCATGACCTTGAAGTCGTTTCTGTTGGGGGCCATGAAGGGTGACACGTCCAGCGTCTCGGGGAAGGACACGAAGTCGTCGAGCTTCTTCAGGCTGCTGAACGTCGAGTAGACCGAGCTCGTCGTCTGCTTGAACCGCTTGATGTGGAAGACGAGGACTTCGGGCGCCTTGGCTATGAGGTAGCGCTTGAAGGCGCGGCGGAGGACAAAGTGCTTGTTACGGCTCTGCCGCCTGCTCAGCCCCGGGCGGAGGAACGAGCGGCGCTGCAGGTCGGGCGGCGGCTCGTCGTCGCTGTCGCTACTCGAGTCGCTCAGGCCGTCGGACTCTGACTCGGCAGCCGGGAACGCCGTCGAGCCGGACGCGCTCGATGTGTCCGTCGCACACGCCGTGCTCGAGCTCGTGTACGAGTCCACACTGTACGCCCCGTTGGAAGTGACGGCCGTGAGCGACGTACTGCCGCTCGGCGCCGGCGAGTACTCTGGTGTCTGCACGACCTGGCGCAGGGGGGAGGGTGCGCGTACAATGCCGGGATTGCGGGGCACGTCGCGCCCCGAGCGTGCGTCGTCCGTCCCCTCGACGGCGATGGAGGGCACATGCCCGTTGGCCGGGGTTTGTGTCTCGCTGGAGTGCTGCGAGTACCGCCCGACCTTGATCTTCCAGCACTTGTGGCACGCGAACGCATTGTCGCCCTCGAGTACCTCAACGGCCGTGAAGCTCTTGAGGCTCTCGACAAGCCCATAGTCCTTGGGCGGGGTGGCCTCGCCCGCGTGCGCTGCACGCAGCTTGGCGAGCGGGTCGTTTACGTCGGGCGGTCCAGGTGGGCCATACAGAATCCGCTGGATATACGCGGCCTGCGCGGGGGTGGGAGCGGCGGCATGGTGGTGGTGGTGGTGGTGATGGGAGGAGGGTAAAGATGGGGTGGAGCTTCCTGGGTCCGGCGAACCAGCGCGCGGAGTGGGTGGCCCGCTGTCCGGAACCGGGGGCGCGGGCTCGAGGCGCGCCGAGGGGTCGAGCTGGGGCGAGACGCCGGGCGACTTGTCAGACTTGTCCGGCGATGTGCCCGCTTTGGACTTGTCCTTGTCCTTCTTGTCCTTGTCCTTGCGGCGGAACGAGAAGGACGGGCGCACTCTTGAACCGAGCTTGGTGCTGCTGGAGCGGTTGAGCCCGCTGCTGTGCGTGCTGTCGGCGTCCGACGATGGCTGACGTGGTGCCCGCCCGTGGCCCAGCCCAAGATGCCTGTGCCGCCCGTGCTCGCTGTCGCTCCCCTCGGGCTCGGACATGGTCGCATGCGAGTGGTCCAGGTGCTTGCCCTTTGGTGCGAGGCGGGAAGCGAGCCCGCGGAACCGGTCGCGCTTGCGTTGGCGGGCGGGGGCGTCGTCGTCGTTCCGCATGCTCAGCGACAGGTCGAGGAAGCCCTCGTACGTGTGCGACACCGACTTGCACGTCTCGCACACCACCACCGACGCCAGGAGCCCGCCAAACAGCACGTCGACGAAGGGGACGAGCTCGACCTCGGGCTGCTCGGCCTCAGTTGGCGCCAGGGAAACGGACAGTGCATTTGGGGCGGGAGCGGCAGGGGGCGCACCGGCCGCCGTACGCGCCTGGCCGATGCGCTTGATGACGTCCTTCTCCTCCATCTCCATCGAATCAAGCAGATGCCGCAGCAGCTCGTGCGCGTCCTGCTGCGCAAACTCGTCGTACTGGTCGTACTTGCGCGCGAGCTCTTTGAGGAGTGCGCGCAGCGTCATCGCATGCCGTGAGCTCGACTCGCCCGGCCCACTGGTTCCTCCCCCGTTGTCCTTCAACGTCCACGCCTTGTGCAGCATGTTGGTGAAGGCGCGCGTTACGGGCAGGAGTGGGTAGAGCGGGGGCTCGAGCGAGTCGGCGCGGAGGCAGGGCGTCGCCTCGGCGGACTGGACGGCGGGTGGGAGCTGCGAGTTGAGCGCGGGATGGAGCGGGAGCGCGGGGTTGGCCCGCAGCAGGGAGATGAGAGCTGGTGTCGCGGCGAGCTGCGGTTAGCTCGGTCAACGGAACGGGGCTACACACCGATTGGAAGGTCGAGTTGAGAAAGCAGGTCATGCCCATGTTGATGATGCCTGCGGGCTTGTTTGCGTGCGCAGGCCTGTCGTCGGCGGTCGAGACGCGCGGCGAGTGTGCCGGCGACGGCAGCTTGGACTGCGGGGCCGAGCGGCTCATGGTGAGCAGGCCGGACTGGTGGGCAGCCTAGGAGTGGCGGAGAGGATGGCGACGAGTAGCACGAGTAGCGAGGTGGGCGCGATAGTAGATGAAGATGGGCAGAAGAGGGTGTTCACGATAGAGAGAAGGTGTGGTGGGTGCGCGGGGTCGGCAGGCGCCCGCCAGGGATGGGGGATGGAGAAGACAGGGCACGCGACGAGGGACCACGCAGCTTCGGAGGGACAGGTGCGAGTGCCGCGGCGACGGGGTCGGCGTACGGATGATTAGGTGATTATGATTTGAAGGTAGGAGGAGAGTGGGCAATGGCTGCAAGAGATGTTGTGAAGATTGAGTGTTGGGGAGAGAGGACACCGGGATGATGAAGGTGGATGGTGGATGGTGAATGCATGGATGCTAGGGGTAGCCTTGGCGGGGACGCTCGGTTCCCCTCCCCACGTACGGCAACCTACCCCACCTCCACCCAGGCCCACCTCCACAGAGTAGCCGACCCCCCCGACGTTTGTTGTCGCACTCTTCCTGGCGCACCATGTGCTTCGCGACAACTCGAGTTACATGCACATCGACAACGAGTAAAGGTAGTACAAGCTTTTCTTCTTATCATTCACGTTCCTTCATT
>JAMALN010000782.1:0-18346 GCA_023630115.1 Cutaneotrichosporon sp. PK4640 | reverse complement strand
GATGCAGAGCACAATCATGGGGAGGACGGGGAGGGGCGTCGAGTACGCGGGTCGAATGCCCGGTACGAGCGACGGCAGCTTGATGTCCTCATCTTCGAAGTGGTGGTGGCTAGACCGGCTGGCGGCACGGCTTCGACCCCGCGGCTCGCGGAACGTCGAGAAGCTCGGTCTAACGGAGCTCACACGCCGAGGGTGGTGAACCGGGGTGGCGAGGGCGTCTGCTGCGGCGTGGGCGCCTACACCGGAAGCCGAAGTGGACGACATTGGGGTCATGCGACTTGAAGCGATGCCGAGCGCGCTTCGTTGGCCTTTGTGAGCTGGAGTTGCTGAGGTGCGGCGAGACGGGGAGGGAGATGGTGAGGGGGAGGGGGACGGAGTGGCGTCGGGCACTTCGAGCAGGGGGCTCAGGGCGGAGGACGCCTCCGAGGGCTGTGCTCTAGGAGGCGTGTCTAGGCCGCCTTGGGTCGAGGGCAGCATGGCGATGTGGCGATGTGTCGAGGAAGGGATGTGCGGGATGTGCGTTGATGATAAGAAGGGTTGAGAGAGTGGAACAAGAGAATTGAATGGAATGAGTGGATGGATGGATGTGTTTGTTGTTGCCAGTCATGCCTGCCAGGTGGCCTGCCAGGTGGCTGGGGTGGCCTAGGGAAGGCAAGGTGGGGGGTGATATTTCCCGCAGTTGAGGTGGAGCAGAGTGTGCAACGACTCACACCCTGGAGATCGACCCGCGTCTCGGACTTTACAACCTAACACGGACTAGTTTAACGGGCAGACCACTGTAGCTGGCTGTAGCTAGCGAGACATGGCCAACTACAAAGGTGTCGGCCAAACTACAAAGTCGCGCAGACAAGAGGGACTGGGGAGCTACTGAGGTGATGGTGTGCGTGATGATGTGCATGATGGGCAGTGTGATGTGTGAAGGAGTGGTCTCAGTGCTAACCAGTGCTAGCTCGCTAGCATCTAGTTGCGCGCTTTCTTTCGACCCAACAACTGTTCCTCTTGGCGCATACTCCTCTCTCTCGCTCTGTACTCTGTGTTGATGTTGATGTCGAGTGGCCAATCCAGCCATCAACCGCGAGGTGCCGGCCGCCTGCGCCGCCTGCCGCCACCGAGCAAGCCAGTGCACAGTCCACGACGACAACTGCGGGCAACTCTCAGCCACCAGGGTGGCAAGTGCCTGAAACTGCCCACTCGTCCACCTCTCCCGCCCGCAATCCAGCCACCCGTCGGACTTGACACTACATGATACGCTGGAGCGATGTGGACGCGTCGAGCTTGTGAAGGGAGGTGGCATGGTGGCGTTGTGAAACGCCGGACACTGGGTATCGACACGTCCTGGACGTTAGGAGGTTGATGTGACGTTGTAAGTGCTGCGACGGCGGCAAGTGTCTCCGCGTCTCGGGCGACCGGCACCGGGCGTGGTGGAGTCGGAGTTGAGGCGGTGATGGTAAGAGTGGTCAGAGTGGTCAGAGTGGTCAGAGTAGTGGTCGCCCTTGTGCCCACTCCACTCAGTGTGCGCGACGATCATTCTTGCACCTTCCTCGGCCCTCGCAGCTCGGTGGCACGCGCGCACATTGCCAACTTTTGATTCAACGACTGACTTCTCCTGTGGCCTTGAGCTTCCCGACGCGTCTCATTCTCCACTACTCACTTGAATCACTTGACCCCCTTTACCCTACCAGCCTCTTCCGGATCACCTCGCGCAGCCTGCCAAGAAGCCAAAACAAGTTCTTCGGGCCTCGGGGAGGAGAGGGCCGCGTACGACCGAGTGCCCAGCACCGCACTTGCTCATTCCAGCAACCTTCCTCGATTCCTCTCGTCTCAGGAAGCAGTAGAGGGGACCACTCACATACCGGCCCGGTCTTCCCTTCAGCCCATCACTTTCTTTGCCCTCGCTGCCTCTGCCTCTACTACAAGAGCCAGCGAAGCGCAACTCGGATGTCTCATCCCCAACATCCTCGGTGTCAACGTTGGCCACCCAACTTTGATTCCCCGCTGACGTCATTCCCATCCAGCCACGACGCGACGAGGCTTGCCAAAAGTTGAACGTGCATGGTCGTGCGACAACAATCTCATTCAACCCGCCCACCAACCCACCTCTCACTTGACCTCCCAACGCCACCGGGGCGCCCGCCCTCGTCATCGCTACGCCCGGTCGTGATCTCGTGACCTCTCCTAACACACACACACTCCACACCATCTCGGACGACCATCCACACACGCCCAGAAGCGCCATCACAACGCCCCGCACGGGCACCCACGTTCGTTGACAATCCGGGCCCCGAAGTCGGTCCATCATCACAATATCCGGCATCGAGCCACGCAAGCTCACGCGCCTCCCTCCACCTCGTAACGGTTTGCCCGGGGTTGGCTCGCGCAGTTTATTTTGACTTTCCATCCTGCATCTCGCATCTTGCTTTCACAAACAACCCGATCGACCATGTCCGTCCGGAGACGCACACGTGCGCCCCCAGCTCCCCTCCGCTGGGAGGAGACGACCTCCATCGTCGACAAGTACTGGGGAGAGATGACGTCCGAGGCGATCCGCCAGCGCGTCGTGAGTCTCGCTGCTGGGAGTCATGCTCACGTACAGACCGAGGCGGCGCCGCGCAACCCCCTCCACACGCACCGCATCTTTAGGAAGCTCTACATTGCCTTCTTCTTCCTTTTCGGCATATTCGTCCTCGTCCCTCTCTGGTTCCTGTGGTACTGGCCTCGCTTCACCCGCCCTAGACGCTCATGGACCGCCCAGCGTTGCGTCCGTGTCGCTTGGAGTCGCCGAATCTGTGCCATCGTTGCCCGCTGCGAAATCGACTGGCTCGGAAGGGACCTGAGCGTCCAGCTGGTAAGTTATTGTTTCCTCGGATCACAGTAAGCGGTCGTGTGAGGATTGGAGAGTGAGACCCCCTCCGGTGGCTCGAGCGCGCGGGGTGTGCTGCAGAGACGGGCGGTGGAGACCGCGTCCCCGCGTCCGTGAGCGACTTGCGCCGAGGAATCATTTGTCGATTTTCTGATGGCCGGATTCGGATGGCTGTCCGCCAAGCATACGGGGCGAACGGCCCGTGGTGGCACCTGACCTCGGTCCGTGCGGCGCCCTTTCGGAGCTGCTGTGAGCCACACAATGGCTGACGCAACAGGATCCCTCGAGACTTGCGCACTCGCACCCGGTCACTCTCGGGGTCCCACCGGACTCGTGGCTGATCGGCTATGCCGATAGCATGATGGACCAGCTGCACTCGACGCGCGGCAAGTGGCACCCCGACATGGTTGTCCGTCGATCCTCGGCGTGGAGCAAATGGAACCCCGCACCGGCGCCGCACGGCTTCGCACCAGTTTCGGCGTTCTGGTACTCTGGGCCCAAGGCCAGCCGGAAGAGTAAGCCGCTGCCGCGCCAGAGAGGTGACCCGGTTCTCCTGGCCTTCCACGGCGGCGGCTACATCTGCGGCTCGGCTGCCGAGAATGACGCTACCTCCCTCATCTACCGGAACCTTGTGCAGTACACGCCCGTCAAGCACGTCTTGAGCGTCGACTACCGTCTCGCCAACAAGGCGCCCTGGCCGCTCCCGCTTCTCGATGCCATTGCGGCGTACTACCACCTCGTGGCGGTCGAGGGCATTGACGAGCGCGACATCCTCATTGGTGGCGACAGCGCGGGCGGGCACCTCGCGCTTGCGACGATGCGCTGGATCCGTGATGCCGGTCCGCAGCTGGGGCTGCGTGGCCCCCGCGCCGCCCTTCTCTTCTCGCCCTGGTGCGACATCGGGTTCACGCACGTCTGGGGCGACAAGCTCATGAAGCACAACCTCGGCACGGACATTATCCACGACTCGTTCGGCCCCTTTGCTTCTGGCCTGCTCACCCGCGCAATGAAGCCCGGCTGCATCCACGAGGATGTGTACCTGTCGCCTGCGTCGCGCCTGATCGCCCCCAACGCGGGCATGTTTGCCGGCTTCCCGCCAATGTTCATCACGTACGGCGAGGTTGAGCGCATCTCGCTCGAGATCACCGACGTCTTCCGCCGCATCCAGCTCTCGCGCAGAAGCCAGCCCGCCGTCATCCCCGACGAGCTGTACCAGGCCCCCGACGCAGTGCACGACTTTATGATATTCCCGTGGTTTGCGGACGAGACGGCTGCCGCCCTCGAGCGTCTCGACGAGTGGCTCCGCGACCTCCTGTCCCGCGACGACACCGAGGACGACGACATGGCGGTCAGCATGTCGCTCGGCCCGCACCCCGACCTCCAGCCGCTCGCCATGATCTCGCCCGCCACCGAGCTGCCCCCGCCTCTTGCGCCCCTCACGTCCGCGCGCCCCGGTCCGGGGCCGCAGTCGTCGTCGCGCCCCTCGCCGCACCTAAGCCCGTTCTCGCCCTTCTCGCCGCTTTCGCCACTCCAGTCGCCGTACTTCCACGCGCTCTCTCCGGAGGAGAGGCAGCGTCGCCAGGAGAAGCGCGCGGCGCTCGCGTCCGCCAAGAGTCCCAGAATGGTGCCCGTGCGCGACACACCGCGCCTCATGTATGCCGACATGCGCCACGAGGGCCTGCACTACCTCGACATTCCCCACCTGGATCTGGGCGGCAGTGGCGGATCGGGCGTACCCATCGGCACGGCCGCCCTTGAGGAGGACGAGCTTCGGCTTGATGCCCACAAAAAGGACCACAACGGCAGCGACACGTCGAGTGGGAGCGACAGCACGTCGCGTCCCCCCTCGCGCCGCGCCAAGACGAGTCCCACGCCGCCGCGCTCCAAGATGTAGCTGCGCACCGAAACGGAAAAGAACACACTGTAATATACTGTACATATGCATGGCATCATCTCCGATACATGGTCTAGTGGCCGTTCGCCTGCGACTGGCCGTTGGTGTGGCTGTGGCCGTTGGCGCTGGGCGAGCCGAGCTTGCCCTCACGACGCTGCGCCTCGCGCTCAGCCTCGCGGCGCTCAATCTCGGCATCGAGCTCGAGTGCACGGGCCCATAGAGCGTCTGTGAGTTCGGCCTCAGGGTGGGAGAGCGCGAGAAGTCTGGCGTCAGCTTGAGCTAGCGATCATCTCAGCTGCACTCACCGGGCAATCTTCATGCGGCGCTTGAGGCGGCCCTCAGCGTCATCGGCGCCGCGGCCCGCACGGCGCTCCTCCACAAAGCCGTCCTGCACGGCTGTTGCGACCGCCTCGGGGATGGTGAGGGCGGCGGCGTGATCGGCGCCACCGTGCTCGGCGAGGTACGTCCTAAAGGCGGTGAGCTGTTCCTCGGTCGCCCCCTCCACCGAGTCCGCGAGGGAGACGGGGAGCACGGCGTCGCAGGTAAGCAGGGACTTGCCCTCGCCGCTAATGACGGCGCGCAGTGCACACTCGATCCGCACGCCACCCTCCATATATGGGTACTCGTAGTGCACGGCCTGGTGCTCGACAGCATCACGAAGAGCCTGGAGGTTACGCAGGGCAGTCTCATTGAGCGCGCCACCCACGCCCAGCCCGTCCTCGTCCACCAGCAAAAGCGTGCCCGGCGCGAGCTGAAGCATACCGGCTGTCAGGGAGGCGCCGTCGCTCTTCGGCCGGAAGCGCTCTGCGTGGAGGAGGGGGAGAGTGAGGGGGAGGTGTACGGCGGCCGGGGCGAGGGCCGCGAGGCGGGAGTGGAGGGGGTCAGAGGTGGGGCGGGGGCGCACGAGGTTGAGCGCAAAGGTGCCGAGCGGGGCGTGGCCAGGCGGCCGGACGGCCGGCCGGGCGAGGAGCGCAAGGAGGAGGAGCTCGGCCGCGTGCTCGTCGGGCGGGGAGAACGCGCTCGCGAGGTAGGAGAGAAGGTCGGGGCGCGCCGACGCGGAGGAGGGGCGTGGGGCGCCCTCGATTGCGGTGGTGGTAAGCACGTGGATCGCGGGCGCGAGGGGCGGCTCCTCGTCGTCCAGCGAGGTTGGCAAGGGCGCGGACGACACCAGGCCGATCACATCGTACGAGGACGCGGGAGAGGGCGAGAAGTCGTCGTACACCTTCAGCAGGGCGCCAGTGTACGCTGTCCCCTTGACGGTCGGGTGCTTGCCCTCCACCACTGGGTGCGTGGCGTCAATGGAGAGGCCGGCGAGCGCGGATGAGAGGTCACTAGTGCTGAACGCGTGCTTCGCCCACTCCTGCTCGCCTGGAATCCTGCTGTTAGCTCCGTTCAGCGTCGAAAGCTCACTCGACGGCCCACCCCACCCAGCGCTCGCGCAGCTGGCTCCAGTCGCTGGCGTCGGAGTTAGGGGGTAGGTACACCTCTGCGGGGTAGCCTGTGTCCTGGAGGAGGGCGCGGAAGCGGACGAGCGTGAGCGGGCGCGAGTCCTTGCCAAACGCGGGGATCTGCGTGAGTTGAGCTCAGGCAATTGAGAACTCACTGTCTCGGGGCGCTTGAGGGCGTCCTCGACGTGCGCGAGGAGGGCGGCCTGCTGCTCGGGCGAAACTGTTGTCAGCTCTGCAAGGGCGCGCTAGCTCACCATCACCGTCCGTCTCGCGAAGGGCTATCCTGACAATCTCGTCGACTGGGAGCATGGTTGTGGTTGAAGAGTGATGAGAGTTGATGAGAGTGGGTGGGACAGCCGACATTACCAAGGACGCGTCTCGCCGTCCTGGACGCGTCCAAAGGTCACCGAGATTTTGATCCCGTCGCCTCTGGCCTCTGAAAGGTGATGTGGAGGGCCACGTGGATGGCGTCGATTTGGTCCCGCGCCAGCGCAACCCAACGTCAGACTGCTCGTGATTCCACAACGGAAGCTCACCAACAACTTGGAACTAGACCACCCCATCGCTCCATCTACATTGTCCACCATGGTGAGCTGCTGATAATGTTTGGAAGCTGATAGCAGGCCGCGGTACAAGTCTCCAAGGCCGTCCCGGTCGAGACACAGCATGAGGACATGATCGTGAGCTCACCCATGTGGTTCAACAGCTGACGCCAGCACGACGCCCAGCTCGACTACTACGGTAAGCGGCTGGCGACGGCGTCGTCGGACAAGACGATCCGCATCTTCAACACCGTCAAGGGCGAGGCCAAGGGCGAGCCCATCGTGCTGAAGGGGTGCGTCGCCTGATCAAGGGTTGGTACTAACTGCAGGCACACCGCTCCCGTCTGGCAGGTGTCGTGGGCGCACCCTTCCTTCGGCTCGATCCTCGCGTCCTGCTCGTACGACGGGCGCGTCTTTATCTGGAAGGAGGTCGGCGCCGGGGCGGGCAAGAGCAGCGGCGGCGAGGTGCAGGACGGCTGGGAGCGGATCAAGGAGCACACCCTCCACTCGGCCAGTGTGAACTCGATCGCGTGGGCGCCGTATGACCTCGGACCGATCCTGGCCTGCGCCAGCTCGGACGGCAAGATTTCCGTCCTCACCTTCCAGAGTGCGTCGTTGAATGCGCAACATCAGCTTTCATCATGGCACCGGGTAGCTGACAGCAGATGATGGCTCGACCGACGCGGTCATCTTCAACGCGCACGGGTCGGGCGCCAACGCAGTGTCGTGGGCGCCGTCCGTCCTCGCCACGCCCGCGGCCCCCAAGCCCGGGCAGCCCCAGCAGGCCGTGACGGCCGCGAAGCGCTTTGTATCCGGGGGGAGCGACAACGCCATCCGCATCTGGGGCTTTGACGAGAACGCCAAGAAGTGGGTCGAGGAGGAGGAGATCAAGGAGCACGACAACTGGGTCCGCGACGTCGCGTGGGCGCCCAACATCGGCCTCCCCGGGATGTACATTGCGAGCGCGAGCGAGGTGAGTGGCGTCGGACTGGGCCGTCCGGTGCAGGTTGGCACAGCTTACCTCTCTACGTTGACAGCTGACCCCAGGACCGCACAGTCAAAATCCACACGCGTGCGTCGCAGGACTCTGCGTGGCAGAGCACCGCGCTGCTCCCCGGTGCGCCAGCCTCCTCGGACCCGCACTTCCCCGCCGCCGTGTGGCGTGTGTCCTGGAGCATCGCCGGCAACATCCTCGCTGTCAGCTGTGGCGACGGCAAGGTGAGCCTGTGGAAGGAGGGTGTCGGCAAGGGCTGGGAGTGTGTCAGCGACTTCTCCAGCTAGGCCGTGTAGGAGTAATAGAATGCAGTATATGACAGAACATGGTACACGGTATAGCGGTGCTGTACAATCCTCCTCCTCTACCCAAGATAAGTGTCTACCACTGCGAGAGGAAGTCGTCGGCCTGCTGTTAGCTGTGCCACAGATGCAACGCTACCTTGGCGGCCAGTGTCGCCCACGGCGTCTGTGCGGTCCCGTTGAGCACGAGCACAAAGTTGGAGATGTGTGGTGGGCGCACGACGGGGATGGCCGCGTTGGGCGGCGGCACCTCGGGCTCCTCGAGGCCAATGGGGCGGAGAAACAGACGGCCGAGCTGGTGTAAGTGCGTTATCGGTATCGCCATTTCGGTTCGCCTCATGCTTCTCGCCCAGGCGTTCCAACGCAGCACTCACCTCACACTCTACGCGCGGGCTCTCGTCGTCCTCCCACTGGCTCGCAAGCCCAAGCAGAAGCCGTAACCGCTCCGGCCCCTCAAGGTACGGCTCGTCGTCGTCGTCCTCTTCGCTCCCCTCCTCGCTCCCGTCCTCACTCCCGCCCTCGCTCCCCGAGTCCTCCCTCTCCCCGGTATCGGCCTCAGATGCTTCGGTGGCGTTGGTGCCGTTCGGCTCGCTCCCCCCGTCGTCGAGCGAGGCCTGCGCGATAAGCTGCCCCGGCGGCGTGATGAGAAGCGCAGTGTGCGGACCGTCCTCGTCGAGGAGGCCGGCGAGGAGGTTGTGTACGCGTATGGGCGAGACGAGCATGTTGATGCGGTTGCAAGTGGACCGGACGTTGCGTCATGGCTGTGATCGGAATACGTGCCACACGCCGATATCGCCGAATTTCCGGGTGGAGGCGTGTTGGTCGTTTTGGCCACTCAACCAAGCCTCACTGTTGATCTCTTGACTTCCACTGCTAGTACACCTCCGTTGCGCGCAACGACAGCGACACACAAAACGCGCGCAGAGTCAAAGCCGACAGCCTAGTCGACAGGTCTACGCGTCGACCGCGCTTCCCTATTCCGCCAGCCCTCCGCCCGCTTTCCTTCCCCTCCCGCCTCCCCCCATCACCCCACCACCATGGCCGACGAGGAGACGAACGGGGCGTACCCCAAGCTCGCCTCGTACACGGCGCCGCAGGAGATCCTCGACGAGCATGCGGCAATGGCCGAGGAGGACGGCGAGCCGGACGAGTTCCAGGAGCGCCGGAACGTCAAGCAGATTGCCCAGCGACAGAGTGACTACCACCTCCGGCGGTTCCAGCGGCGCGATGGTGTCGGCGAGGGCGAGGACGAGAGCTACGAGGACCGTATGCGCCGCGTCAACCTCGAGCGCGAGGAGGAGCGCGTGCGCAAGTTCAAGGAGCAGAAGGCGCGCGAGGACGCCGAGCAGGGCGTGCAGCAGATCACCGAGGACGACAAGACACCACCACGGGCGCTGCTGGAGGGCGACGCGACGCCACCACGGGCGATTGCCGGCGGAGACACGCCGCCCAGCAGGAAACGCTGGGACGACGAGGATGACGTCAAGGCCGAGCCGGAGCGGAAGCGGTCGCGGTGGGACGAGACGCCCGACGAGGCCGAGGCCAAGCCCAAGAAGCGGCGGTCGCGCTGGGACCAGGCGCCGGCTGAAGAAGAGCAGCCGACTACCCTCGCCGTCAAGGAGGAGAAGACCGCGACCGCTGCGCCCCAGATGGTAGAGGACAGGCGGTACCGCGCCATCACGGACGACGAGCTCAACTCGCTCCTGCCAGGCAAGGCGGACGGGTACGAGGTCGTGGCGGTCCCCGAGGACTATGTCCCCATGCCCGCGGTGCGCAAGATGGTGCCCGAGGACTCGCAGCATGCCGCGACAGGCTTCATGATGCAGGACGAGAGCGCGGCCGCGCGCGCGGTGCAGGCTGCCGGCGGGTTCCAGGGGACAGGCGAGCAGACGGAGATCGAGGGTATCGGGACGCTGCAGTTCCTCAAGCCCGAGGACGCGCAGTACTTTGCCAAGGTTCTCGGCGAGGGCGGCAGCGAGGCCGACGACGTGCACTACACGCTCGACGACTTGAAGGAGCGCAAGATTATGCGCCTCCTGCTCAAGATCAAGAACGGCACGCCGCCCGTCCGTAAGACGGCGTTGCGGCAGATCACGGACAAGGCGCGCGAGTTTGGCGCCGGACCGCTGTTCGACAAGATCCTGCCCTTGCTCATGGAGCGCTCGCTCGAGGACCAGGAGCGCCACTTGCTCGTCAAGGTCATCGACCGCATCCTGTACAAGCTCGACGACCTCGTGCGGCCGTATGTGCACAAGATTCTCGTCGTCATCGAGCCGCTCCTCATCGACGAGGACTACTATGCGCGCATGGAGGGTCGCGAGATCATTTCGAACCTCGCGAAGGCGGCCGGCCTCGCGCACATGATCTCGACGATGCGCCCCGACATTGACCACGTTGACGAGTACGTGCGCAACACGACTGCGCGCGCGTTCGCCGTCGTCGCCACGGCGCTCGGCATTCCCGCCCTCCTCCCCTTCCTTAAGGCCGTGTGCCGATCCAAGAAGAGCTGGCAGGCGCGCCACACCGGTATCCGCATCATCCAGCAGATCGCCATGCCGGGCATGATGGGCAACGGCGTGTTGCCGCACCTGCGCAACCTCGTCGACGCGATCGCGGGCGGGTTAGAGGACGACCAGCAGAAGGTGCGCACGATGACGGCGCTCGCGCTCGCGCAGCTTGCTGAGTCGGCCGCGCCGTACGGTATCGAGTCGTTCGACAACGTGCTTAAGCCGCTCTGGCTCGGCATCCGGCAGCACCGCGGCAAGACACTCGCGGCGTTCCTCAAGGCCATCGGTTACATCATCCCGCTCATGGACCCCGAGTACGCGGGCTACTACGTCAAGGAGTGCATGCCCATCCTGATCCGCGAGTTCCAGACTTCGGACGAGGAGATGCGCCGCATCGTCCTCCAGGTCATCAAGCAGTGCTCGGGTACCGAGGGCGTGCAGCCCACCTTCATCAGGCAGGAGGTGCTGCCCGAGTTCTTCAAGGCGTTTTGGGTGCGCCGCATGGCGCTCGACCGCCGCAACTACAAGCAACTGGTCGACACGACGGTCGAGCTTGCGACCAAGGCGGGCGTGTCCGAGATTGTCGGGCGCATCACCAACGACCTCAAGGACGAGAGCGAGCCATACCGCAAGATGGTGATGGAGACGATTCAGAAGGTCGTGCAGGCGAACGGTGCGGCGGACGTTGACGAGCGCATGGAGCAGCTGCTCATCGACGGCATCATCTTTGCCTTCCAGGAGCAGACGCTCGAGGACACGGTCATGCTCGATGGCTTTGCGGCGGTTGTCGGCGCGCTGGGCGGACGCGTCAAGCCGTACCTCCCCCAGATTGTGTCGATGATCCTGTGGCGCCTCACGAACAAGAGCGCCAAAGTCCGCATGCTCGCCGCCGACCTCACGACCAAGCTCGCGCCGATCATTAAGCAGAACGACGAGGACCAGCTGTTATCAAAGCTCGGTGTCGTGCTGTTCGAGCAGCTCGGAGAGGAGTACCCCGACGCGCTCGGCTCCATCATCGCCGCCGAGGCGAGTATCGCCAACGTCGTCGGCATGACGCAGATGAACCCGCCCGTCAAGGACCTGCTGCCGCGCATGACGCCCATTCTGCGCAACCGTCACGAGAAGGTGCAGGAGGCGACGATCAACCTCATCGGTCGTATCGCCGACCGTGGCGCCGAGTTCGTCGCCGCCAAGGAGTGGATGCGCATCTGCTTCGAGCTGCTTGACCTGCTCAAGGCCCACAAGAAGGCTATCCGCCGTGCGGCCGTCAACTCGTTCGGCTACATTGCCAAGGCCATCGGCCCTCAGGACGTCCTCTCCGTCCTCCTCACCAACCTCAAGGTGCAGGAGCGCCAGTCGCGTGTGTTGTCCACTGTCGCCATCGCCATCGTGGCCGAGACCTGTGGTCCCTTCACGTGTATCCCCGCCATCTTGAACGAGTACCGCACGCCCGAGCTCAACGTCCGCAACGGCTGTCTCAAGGCGCTCGCGTACGTGTTCCAGTATGTCGGCGAGATGAGCAAGGACTACATCCACTCGGTGATCGGGCTGCTCGAGGACTCCCTCACGGACCGCGACCACGTGCACCGCCAGACGGCGTGCGCGATCGTCAAGCACTTGACCATCGGCGTCGCGGGATTGGGGTACGAGGACGCGCTCACGCACCTCCTCAACCTGGTGTGGCCGAACATCTTTGAGACGTCGCCGCACGTCATCGGCGGCGTGATGGACGCGGTCGAGGCGATGCGCATCGGCCTCGGGCCCGGTGTCGTGCTGAGCTATGTCCTGCAGGGGTTGTACCACCCCGCGCGCCGCGTGCGCGAGGTCTACTGGCGCATGTACAACACGCTGGTGCTGGGAGCGGTCGACGCCATGGTCCCCTTCCTCCCTGCTTTGGGGAGCTCGGCCGATCTCGCCACGGGGCAGGACTACACGCGGCACCACCTTCTCATGTGGGTGTAGACGGCGCCGTAGAGGGCGCTAGCAAGAGTATAGCAGACATGTATTATCAGAGGGCATGCATTTTCATCGACCAGAACGACTTGTTGCATGCACAGCGAGTTGAGGGAGCACCGACGACGTCACAAACGTCACCAAGCCCTAATCCGATTACGGGTCCCGATGGCCGAGAATGCGGCCTCCACCCCGCAGTCACACCTCCACCCCTCCACCGCACGACTGCAACGTGCCCAGCTCGTAACATCCGCTCCTCTCATCACCCAACCTTGATCTTGGCTCCATCACACCTCCAACAGACACATGAATGCTCGCCTCGATGCGCAACGCGCATGACGACGTCGACCCATGGGCCGACGCCGACGCGCTGGAGACGGTCGAGCTGGGCAACGACCCCCCACCAGCCCCACAACCATCACAATCACAGCCAAAGGCCAAGCCCTTTAGGACGACGCCGCTCACCTCCCTCCCGGCGCGCAAGAACGCACACGACCTCTTCGACGACGAGGGCCCGAGGCGCCGCCCAAGCCATACGACGCCGCGCGACTCGCCCGAGCCGTACGCTGCGGCCTCGGGGTCGGCGTACGGCGCCTCGCCCAGCCGCAGCACCTCCCACCCCCTCGAGCTCGACACGCAGCTAAAGACCCCGCCAAAGGGCAAGGGGCGGGCGCGCTCCTCCTCCGGCCCATCCCCGCTCTCGCCGCTCGGCGCCTCCCTCTCCCCCCTCTCCGCGTCGCCGGCCCTCTCGGCGTCGGGATCGCGCCTCCGCGCCCCGCAGCCCCAGCACGCGCTGGCCGGCCTCGGCGGGCTGGGCGGCAACAGCCTGAGCGACCTGCGCGACGTCTCGCGCCCGGGCCTCGCGCGCGTCACCTCGGAGACGGAGCGCGCCGCCAGCGTCGGGAGCTGGAGCGCAACCAACTCGGACTTTGGGGAGGACGATGCGGAGCTCGTCGACGTCATCGTGCATTCGGTGGGCGGCGGCGAGAGCCTGCCCGGCATCGCGCTGCGGTACGGCATCGAGCTCCCCGTGCTGCGCAAGGCGAACAAGCTCTGGCCCAGCGACCCGCTCCTGCGGACACAGCTGTTCGTGCCCCTCGAGAGCTGCAAGGCGTCGGCGGACAGCTGGGTCGAGCGGGACGAGGCGGGCGCCGTGCTCGTGCGCCGCCGGAAGCGCCGACGGGGGTCAGGTAGCGAGGGCACCGTGTCGCCCGCCAGTCCGCGGACCCTCGGCGGCGACTCGGCGCCCAGCACGCCGCGCGGCGACCCGCCCCGCCTGCCCGACGCCCCCGGAGAGCAGCAGGAGCCGCGGATCAGCGAGGAGCTGGAGCGCATCCCGCTCGAGGTGGCGCGCGTGCCGGCCTCGCAGCTCAGATTCTTCCCGCACAGGGCCAAGGGCGCGCGCTCGAGTCTCGAGGACCGGCGCATCGGCCACGACACACGCCGCCCCAGGGGCCTGTTTGCCGCGCTGTCCCTCGGCCACAGCGACGAGGACGAGTACGAGCCGCGCGCGCCGCACCGCGTCACGGTCCGGAGCGGGGCGTATGCCGAGCCACCGACATCGCCGAAGAAGGACAAGCCCAAGCCGAAGGAGGAGAAGCGCAAGACCAAGGTCGTGCGTCTGCGGCCGCCCGTGGCGCAGCCGCCGCCCCCGCCCGGTGCGGGAATCGCGAGCCGCCTCCAGAGCTTCTTCTCCGTTCCCCCGCCGCCCACGCACCTTCCCCCTCCCGTCCTCCCGCCCCTGGAACCACCAACCAACGGCGCCGATAGGGTGCGCTCGCCCGAGCTCGTCGAGATGGACTCGGCGCCACCGCGGCGGACGGACAAGAAGCGCGACTAGATTTGTAGCTATCATGTACATCACGTCATACAGTGTCCGGTGCACTATTCCTCGTCGCCGTCCATCGGGTCGGGGAGGGTGTAGCTTGGCTCGCTGAAGCTCCCGTCGTCGCCGCGGATGCTGCTGTCAGCTCACTCCTCGCAGGACTTAGCTGACCACCCCGCCCAAGTCGCCTCACCTCACATACAGCCGCTTCCAGCGCGCCCACCCCAGGCTCTTGATGGTTCCCTCGTCGCACACGCGGATGCCCGTCGCGCCCTCGGCCTCACGGTCCTCCCAGAGCTGGATGTCGTCCGCGCTGCTTGGCGGGGCGGAGGGGAGCGCGCTACGAGCTAAAGCTGCGAGGGCGGGCACGAGCTGAGAGCGGAGACTTGCCAATGAACTGGTGTCAGCGCCATCAAGGACCGTCAAGCTGGGGAAGGAAGGTGGGTGAGGGGCGACGCACGAAGATTCTGGGACGGAGAGCAGCACCGTCGCGCGCTGGATATGGAACGTCACGTGGTGAATATTCGAGGGTTTCTGGTGTTAGCTGCTACCATAACAACACAGCTCACCATCGTCGCTGTGGTCCGCGTTTGACGAAGAGAGTGGATGGTGGAAGGAAGATGTGGGTGTGTCGCGCTCATTGTTGCTGCGCGTGGTGGAGGTCTCGGATGTAATTCGGGTAAACTCCTCGGTGGCGGACTTTGCTTCCGTCGCGTGTGTGGCTTTGAGGCTGGTCTTGCTGCAGCTGCGCTTCAATTGCGTGCTGCGGAAGCGGGGCTGGCCCCTGCCTTTCAACGGCGAGTCCTGCGAGGCGGAGCTGGCCGTGCTGAAGAGGTGTCCAGCGAGTAGGGCTGCCCCCGAGACGAGCTTACGGTGCCGCGGCGAAAGAAGCAGCAGGTCGTTCATGTGGAGCTTGGCGAGGGCGAGGCTGGCTTGGATTCCCTCCTGGTACTGTGCCTGCAGTGTGTTGTGTACCGTCCTCCTCTCCCGGTAGAACTTGATGAGGCGCTTGTCGATTGTCGGCGGTGTTGGGAGCGTGTATTTGGTGCGGGACAGACGAGACACCCCGCCGGGGATGCTAAGGCGGAGGGGAGTGGGAGTGGGAGTGGGAGTCCGCATCGCTGTGCTGGTGGAGGAAGAGCCGCGGGGTGGCGTTGCACGTTTTCTAGAGGTTGTATGCTTGTATGGATGGTAATCGGGAGGAACGAAGGGGAAGGGGGCGTTCGGGATGAGACGGGATTTATGTGACGCCAACATCTGGAGGCTGGGGGCGCCTGGGATCATGAGACGATTCCATACACGCACAAACACGTCAAGGCTGGGTGAGAGCGTCCCACCTGTTGTCCATGAGGAACGTGCCGAGACGGAACGCGCTGAGACACTGGTCACGGGACTCTGGGAGTGAGACGCGGGTCACACGTCGACACGAGTGCGCCACAAACTCGCGGTCGGACGCCACTAGTGCAGGCACACATTGTGTGTTCCGTGTCCTGTGTCCCGAGCCGAGACCTTATCTCGCACTTTTCACAGTGTGTTGTGCTCAAGCTCAGTGTATAGACAACACTGCATTGGTCACCGGCTTTACGCGCCCTATTCAACATTATCTATCGGACGACTTCTGAGCTATTCAACAGAATCTATACGATGCCAACTTGTGGGGACCTGTGAGGGATTATTGGCCTTTAAATTGTGGTGGAGTGACTGTGCGAGACACCTACTCGCGCCCCTCCTCCTTGGGCTCGTCGTCGGGGAGCTCGTCCTCCTCGTCCTCGAGGTCGTCGCCGTCCATGTCCTCGTCGTCGTCGATGCGCTCGGTAACGCCGCGGAGGAGGAAGTCGCCGAGCCCCTCGCTGTCGGCCTTGCGCTTGGCGCCGGCCTGCTTCTTCTTGCAGTCGGTGCAGGGGTCGAGGATGCGCGCCGCGGCGTTCATGCACAGCTCGCGGATGCTGCCCGTGCGGCCGGGGGTGAGCTGGTTGACGAGCTGCTTCTTCTTGAGCTCGAGCTGGTGTCAGCATATTCGTGCACTAGACTCACCTCCTCGGCAAGGTCCGAGAGGCTGAGGCTCTTGTAGCCGGCCGTGATGAGGCGGTCGACAAAGATGAGGCGCTTCTCGAGTGTCCACTGGCCGGGGCGCGAGCGCTTGGCCGGGGCAGGGCGCCCGCTGGGAAGCATGGTGGCGAAACTCGCGCGGCGGCTGCTCTTGCCGCTCGAGGTGCCCGGCGGGCTGAGCTTGGGGGTCGTGCTGCGGCGCGGCTCGGGTGTGATCGAAAGGCCAGACTTGGAACGCTCAGTGCTGGGGCGCGGGGGCTTGGGCGTAAAGTGGACGTCGAGGCCGACGTGGGCAGCGAGGATCTGGAGGTGGGTCGCGACCTGGTCGGGGGGCATGTTAAGCACACTGTTGCCCTGCGCCGGGGTAGTGGCTGGGGTCGGCGAGCGGGACGTGCTCAGCGTGGTGCTGCGAGTGAGCTGCGGGGTCGGGACGGTCGAGTGCGGAGTGGCGAGGGCACGGGCACGAAGGGCCGGACTCGGAGTCGAACGCGGGACGGGAAAACTGGGACCCGGGCCGGTCATCGGCGTGTGCGCCGGAGTCGGAAAGTGCGTCGGGCGCTCGAAAGCGGCGGCGTGCGTGTTGCTGAGGCTCAACGGGGGGCGGCGGGACTGAGTCGGCACTGGGGGAGGGAGCGCCGCCGAGCCCGGCTCGGTCGCCCAGGTCGGGGCGTTCGGGAGCGGGTGGGTGGGTGGCGGCATCTCACTGGTGGTGTCACGCTGGGTGCTTCTCGTCGAGCTCTCGCCGCGTGAGCTCTCACCCCGTACCTCGGGCAGAGTGCACGGATACTGGAAGGGGCTGAGCTGGTTGGGCGGCGGGAGCGGGGGGCCACGGTAGTCTTGGCGACTGAGGACGGGGGTGGAGGAACTCATGCGGTTCTGGTTGTAGTAGTTGCTCGAGCTGGAACCCTGGCTGTAGTTGGCGCCACCCTGGCTGGGCCCTTGGTTGTAGTTGCCTTGCTCGTAGTTGCTGCCACTTGGGTGGCGACCCTGGGTGTAGTTGTTGTTGCTGGCGTAGGACGGGGTCGTCGGGCTGGGAGTGGCGGGCATCGACTGGAAGCGCGGCGTCGTGTGGCGGCGTGCCGGCCCTTGGTTGTGGTAGCCGCCACGGGTGGTCGACGTGCGGATCGGGCCGGTCTGCGAGGGCTGCTGCGCGCCGTTCCCGTAGCTCTGAGTCCGCTGCAAGGCGGGTAGAGACATGCTGGAAGACGCGGTCGACGACGAGGAACCCTGGGGCTGGGGCGCGGCCAAAGGCGTGTTGTTGATGTGAGTGGCACTGCTGAGGTGACCGCTGAAGGTGGGCGATGACGCGATGGTGAGGGGATCGCCGTTCTTGCGAGCCTGTCTGAACTCGCGCATCGCCTGGTAGTGGTCGTACTCGCGCACGGTGGGCGTTGACGAGGACGAGGACGAGGACGTCTGCGCGGGGATGCGCGTGTTGATGACGTTGGTGGCCTGGGGGATGGACGAGGTGGCGGAGAGCGCGCTGAAGCTCGTGTGGGTGGGCGAGTTGAAGGCCGAGCGGGTGGGCGAGAGACTATAGCTGGAGCTCGATCCCGAGGGCGACGCGAGACTGTTGGCGAGAGAGACAAAGCCCGCGCTGGTGGGGGAGACAGACTGCGATGCGGTGGGAGAGACGCTGTTGTACGAGCTGAGAGGACGGCTCATGCTGGCGACACCGAGCGCGCGGTGCGAGTCTGGCGTGATGCGGATGCGACGCCCGTCGAATGAACCATGGGCATCGCGGGGCAGGAACGGCGGGGCGAGGATGGAGCGAGTAGGCGGCGCCGCGGCTGACTGCGGAACGTGAGCCTGTTGGACGGGCGGCGCGGGGGCGTTGATGAGCGACGAGACCGGGAGGCTGGCACGCGCTGGGGCCGCGCTGGTGCTAGCTCTGGTGGTGGCGGAGGGGGTGGCTTGCTGCTCGGGCTTGGGACGCTTCTCGTCCGGCGAGGGAGAGGGTGGAGAGGCGGGG
>JAMALN010000781.1:0-20303 GCA_023630115.1 Cutaneotrichosporon sp. PK4640 | reverse complement strand
ACGCACCCTGTGCCGCCTGGTTCTGGGCGTCGGCCATGACGCGGTCGTGGAGGGAGAGGCTGGGGGACTCGGCCGGCGAGGCAGTTGGGGAGGTGGTGGGGGACGTGCCAGCCGCGTTGGCCTTGGAAACCTCGGGCTTGGTGTGGGGGAGCATGCTGCAGTATGGAGGGCTGGTGCTTGTGGGTGGTGGCGAGGCTTGGGTGAGAATGCTAAGAACACGGCCGTATGCTTAAGTACCGCGTCGTCCCTCGATGCAGCGTGCGTGGAATGGCAGCTGACCAGCTGACCACGGCCGCTTGACGCAACGCCGAGGCCGGTGATGTTGGAGCGGAGGAGGGACGAAAGAAGGAGAGGAGGGCTTATTCGAGCATGAGGGCGCTTATCAGTGCCATGCTCACCGGGGATAGTGGGCATCTCACGCTATGGAGGCTACTGATGTCGAGATAGGACGGTGAGGGGCATGCATGCGAGATGCGGCGATAGCGCCTGGTTGTGGCGTTGACTAGCTGGCGACGTGGACAAGGAGACGACGTCGACGGCTGATTCACATCGCTGCCACACACTACGGCGCTACGATGCGGACAGATGATAACCGGGAGCACGACATCTATGACGGTTCCGGTCGTGCGAGCGATGAGGTAGCCAGCGAGCGAGCTTGTGCGACATCGGTCTCGTCACTTCGTGCCCAAAGTGGTCGGCATTGAGCCAGCGTTAGCAGCCACGACTGTGTACGGGCGCCGAGCATGTCAGTGGTGTCAGTAGGCGACGGCGACGGCAGCCAAAGACACAATCTGCATTCTTCGGCAGCAACGGTAGCAACAACATACAACAATACTCTGGTGTTAGCTGGACCAAGGGAGGGCGCACCGAGCCAGGCGTTCCACTTCAGCTCCGGTTCCAGTTCAGATCCCTCGGGCCTAGAAGTCGTCCTCGTCCTCCTCGGTGGTGCGGTTCTGCATCGCGAGCCGGAGCGCGGCCTCGCGCCGGTCCTGCGCCATCTCGCTGTGGCTCATCCGGCGCTGCGGGGGGCGCGGCGGCGCGGGCGCCGCCTCCGTCTCCTCGACGGGCGCCCCAAACGGCGAGGTGAAGGCCGGCGCCGTGTCCTGCGTCTCGGTGGCCTGGGTGGTAGGTGGCATGGCGTACCGGAGCAACGATGCGGATTGGGTGACTGGTTGGGTGACTGGGAGCCGGAGGACGCGCAGTAGAGTCCTGCGAGAGCGCGAGAGGCGGGCGAGGGCGCGTATGGGTGGCAACGGTGGGCTCGAGTGGGGGCGGGCTGCATTATATGCCACATTATCATGTACAGTATACAGTACGGCTGTGGTGGAGCCTCGGCGTTGCATACCCGGACACCGGGGGTCAGGTGGTCGTGGGAGGCGTGCGGAATGCACGAGTGTGCCGATAAGGACCCGCTCGAGTTGCTCTGCCTCCCCAGCTCCCCACCCGGTCCTGGCGGCCGCCGGACCGACCATGCACGGGTAAGCCTTGGCTCTGACACGGCGCGGCGGGGATACCGTTCATAGAGCATAGAGATCAATACAGAGCTATTCTCGGGTGCTCGTCTGCCGGACTGCGGGCTGGTGCTGGTGTCAGACTAGGCCAGGCCGGGGGCGTACCTCGTCCTTGTGCTCGTGCTCCTGCCGGGGGCGCTGGTCCTGCCCCTCCCCCGCAGTCTGCTGGACGGCGGGGCGCTCGCCGTCCGCCGCCGTCGCTGTGTGTCCGCGACTGCCGTGCTCGTCTGTCGCCATGCCTCGCGGCTCGGTCATTGCTCTGTTGCTCGGGAAGTGGCAAGCAGTGGGAACGAGTTACGGACACGGCGTCATCTCATCGGGCTGCCAACGTCAACGGGCTGCGGACACGGCTCCCACACCCACGCCGCCGCATGACGGAATGAGCCTGATCTGCTCGGCGGTCAGGTGACGGACGACAACGGATAGTCCGAGGCGGAGCGCTCGCGTAGCTCGGGTCGGGTGTTCCTGTCGGCGTGCCTTCGGCCTGCTTATCGGCCTTCGGTGGGCGCAGGCTGGGACAATCGGGCCTGGGTGTGTGCGTCTGCACCGCTGCATCACGCAAGCCGGAGCCATGGTCACACGAGCGGTAACACGATCACACGAGCTGGTGTGCTTCTCGCTGCGAGACTGCGATGCCTTCGCAGAGGGCACTGGCATTCGGGGGACATACCTTCGCGGTCGAGCGTCAGGTGGGTCAGGGGAGGTCAGGAGGGAGATGAGATCCAAGCTTCGCTGTCGCTACAGATCTGCAGCTTGGCGTGAGGCCCGACTCTCTGGCGGCGACCTGAGGCCACCGCCGCTGCACAGGTAATGCTACATGAAGTGCTATGATTATATGGCGGCGATGTCGCCGGGAGCGTCGCCGTGGGTCGTGTCGTGTCGTCGCGTTGGCAGATATGCCAGCGTCTGTGCTCGTGATCGGGTATCCGTGCCGAAAGGCGCCGGATGGAGCCTGTGGCCTGGCCGCTGGGTTCGTGGGCTCGGGCTTGGGCTAGGACATGGGGCTTGGCTACCGCTTGAGCCACGAGTCGCGCTCGCGCTCGCGCGCGACGAACACGCTCTCAATGGGGGTCTCGACGCGCTCGCGCTCGTAGCTCAGCTCGCTGTCAATGTCGAGGGACAGTGCTGGGCGCCCGCGCCCGAGCTGCTCCTCCCACCGGCGCTGGGAGCGGAGGCGGGCCGCACGCGCGCCACCGATAGGCACGACGCGGCTCTCGGCGGCGGCGGCGCGCGTCGCCTCGTCGTCCTTGACCCGTGGGCGGGCGGGGTTGTGCTCTGCCGCGCGCGCCATGGGCGCGAGGAGGAGGGGGCGGAGCTCGGGGGTCGGCTCCGTCCAGCGAAAGAAGGTGGCGAGGGTGTCGCGCTTGGCGCGGGCCTTGGCCTTGGGCTTGGGCGTTGGCGACGTCGGCGACTGAGGCGTCTGGGGCATGCGCGCGGCGGCGGGGGACGGGTACGACTTGACCGAGATGGGGGAGACGGGCTCGAAGAGCGGGCTGGGGAGCGCGGTGTACGTGTACGTGTTGGTTTGGCGGAGCGCGTCGACTACGCTGAGGGGGCGGCCGCCGGGCGACTGGGGGGTCTGGGAGCGCAGGAAGTCGATCATGCTGAACTGCGCTGGGGGGGAGAGACAGGCGACAGAGCCGATGGATCGCGGGCGGGCGAGCGGCGACGGTGGGAGAGGAGGGGTGTATGGCCGGCGGCGGAGGCTGGCGAGTGCGTGTTGCGAGTAGTGAGATGCAGTGGAAGACATGATTGATGGTGGTGATGGGAGGGGGTTCGCGAGCGGGGGGAGAGCGGGCTCATATGAGAAGCCGCGCCCTCGAGCCTGGCAGTGCTCCTGGCGCGCAGATCGCGACAGGGGCCGGCCCACTCCGCGTCCATCCTCCCCATTAGGTGGCGGTGAGAACCGGGGGACAGGCAGGGAGGAGGGGGCGGTGAGTCGGGGGCACCGGTGTGGAGCATGTCGCATCAGCCAATGCATGCAGTTGAGAGGTGTCAGAGGGATCAGAGGAGATCAGAACAATGGCTTGCACAGGGTCGGTGGCGCACAACGCTCAGTCCCCCCTTTTTCGCATCGCATGCACTCAAACTAAGGACAGAGCGCGTCGTGCGCGTGTCCTGGGCATTGTTCTCACCCCCGCATCAGTTTGTCCGCGGGCCTTGTCTCCCATTCTTACACTCACTCGAACCAGCTAGTGCAAGAGACAGAGACAGAGGGGAGACAACGAGTGAGTCGCAATTCAACAATTGTAGGGAAAGTTTCAAGGTCGCGTACCCCACCGGGCCGTCTCGGATGCCGGGACGCGTCGTACATGCTCGCGGTGAGGCGGATCATGCGCGCATGGCTTCAAGCTCTCCCCGTCGGGACATCTCTTGACATGCTTGCCGGCTCGCCGGCTCGCTGCAGCGTTACAGAACAATCCACACCCGGAAGAGATGCGTATGCAGGTCGGATGAGCTGAGGAGCCATTAAGACTAATGCTCTCTATTAGCGGGATCTAACTCTGCTAATTCAAGTCTCAGATCTCAGACCTTGTGGAATGCACTCGTCATTGTCGCAGCCTAGCGCGTCCGTCTGCGCGTCACAACACCCATAAAGACCTCCTCACCGTCTCTTGGACCCCGGTGACAACTCCAGCTCATAGTGGGTACCCATGCATCTCCTCTAACCCTCTGACGCCAGATGCAACGTCCCGTAGCCCTCGCCGTCGCGGCGGGCACCCTCCTCGCGCTCCTCTTCCGCGCCCGGCGCCGTCGTCGTCCAACTGACAACCCCAACGAAGAAGCACTCACCCTCGGCCTGGTGCTGGGCTCCGAGCGAAGAGGCGGCAACACGATAGGCATGGGGGTGTACCTCTCCGGGCTTGTCCCCACCCTCCACCCCGTCGTGCTGGACGTGGTCGACCTCGCGTCCCTCAACCTCCCCCGCACCTTCACCCACGCGCCCGCCAAGCCCCGCCCGCCCGCCACCCTCCTCCGCCAGTACTTCCCATCCCAAGACGAGGTGTGGTCCGCCCGCGTGAAGAGCTGGGACGCCGTCCTCTTCGTCGCGCCCGAGTACAACGGGCACGTGCCGGGCCTGCTCAAGTCGGCACTCGACCGGCTGTACGCGGAGTGGAAGGGCGTGCCCGCGGGGCTCGTTGCACACGGGTACGAGGGCGGCGGGCGGCTGCTCCAGAACGGGACGGTCCTGCTGGCCGAGCTGGGGATGGAGGTTGTCGGTGGTGTGGGAGTGAGCACGGGAGGGCGGAGGGTCACGGGTGCCGAGGCGTGGTTGGAGGAGGTGCGGGGGGAGGTGGAGGTGGTTGTGCGGGGGTTGGTGGAGGCAGCAAGGCGTAGGCAGGGATGAAGCCAAGTAAGTCTTCGCGAGACTCGGCGGGGGCAGTCGGGGGCCTCGCCGCTCCAGTGCCGCGGCGCCGCTATTGCGAACGGCTGGTCGGCCGAGTTGATGGCGAGACATCAAGCTCGATTGTCGGAGTTGCTAACGACGGACTAACGGGGTGAATGCGGTGCGAGCACGTTCTGTGCGCCCCTCCCGGAGAGGCAAGGCGGCGGCGGGGCTGAATGGGAGACGGAGTTCAGTTAAAAACTCACAGCTGTCCAAACATCTCATCTCAACATTTTTGACACTCGCACAGATGGGAAGCCAGACGAGCAAGGTGAGCGTTTAGTTGAGCTGGCTGATGGCAGGAGAACACCGAGGAGGCCGAGGAGGTCAGCTCGGCGCCGACGAGCGATAGCGAGGTCGAGGGCGACGAGCCTCGCGAGAGCGGGGACAGCGACAGGACGGCGGTGGGGGTCGACCTTGCGGCGAGTGGGGGTTTGGGTGCGAGTTGGGTGGATGTTGCTTTGGCCGCAGCTGGCGACAAACCCGGCGAAGCCGGTGATGCCGGTGGGCCCGGCGAGATCGAGCAACGCGGACAAGTCGAGCAGCCCGGGCCAGTCGAGCAGCGCGGGCAAGTCGAGCAGCGCGGTCATGCCGTGGAAAGCGGGGAAGTCGAGCAGAGCGACGGGTGCGGCGTCGGCGGGCAGGCCGGTGAAGGCGGGCAAAACCGCGGCGCTGGGGACAGCGAGAAGCGGTGCTCACACACCGGCCAGCGTCTCCGCGCGGAGCAGAGGAGGCCCGGCGTGCCCATCGTGCGGCCTCACCGTCGTAACAGGGTGGCGGGTATGCACGAGATGACGCCGCTCGAGCCTGGACGCGCCGCCGTCCCAGCTCCGCCACTGTCTGCCGCCGCTGCACCCCCATTGCAGGCTGCTGCGCCCCTCACCTCGTCTCCTCTGCCCATGGACGACACGGCGGGGCCTTCTCTGTCAACATCCGCGGCGACATCTGCCCCGATGCCGATCCCAGGGCTAAACCGGCGTTCCTTTGGTGGGACCGACTCGGTGCGAATCGCTCACCCGACTGCTTCGCGCTCGTGGTCGCATCTGCCGGACGCTCAGCTGCCAGGGTACGGAGGCGTGCCGATGCAACGCTCAGTCGCGTCGAGAGGCCACACCCGCACGCCCTCGCAAAGCCCTCTGGCCTCAACGAGGCCCGTGCCGGCCCAGGCCCCGACGCCGCCACTTCATCCGGTGCTCTGCAGGTGCAAGGGCGGCAAACCGTGCATGCATCCTCACCCTCCGCCACCACCGCCCCCTTCTTCCATCTAGTCCAGGCTCGTGTCTAGCGTAATTGTTGTACGAATTTGATGTCTCGAAGTGAAAGCAGGCGGGAGACGGGCGGAGACGGGTGCATCTCCGTGCCACCACATTACGCTCTCATCCCTGGCCACACGTCCGTGGTCATCTTCCATCTTCGTCCTCTTCATCTCCCAACTCACACTCGCTACAATGGAGAAGTTCTCCAAGTGGAGGGTATGTTGCCCCATTCCCATTGTCCCAGCTAACGCCAGGACCCCAGCACGGGCATCCAGCCCTTCCTGCCCATCGCGGCCCCCTCCTCTCCCCTCAGCATCATCCTCTTCCCGCTCTCTCTCGTCATCGGCCTCGCGCGGACCGTCCTCCTCCTTGCGCTGTTAATCATCTACATCGTACTCGGGTCCCTTCCGATCCGCCCCCTCTCCAGCGCTGTCACGTACCTCTGCGCGCGCGGCGCGCTGGCTGTCCTCGGGTGGTACTGGATCGATACCGAGACGACGAGCGCAAAGAAGAGGAAGGGGACTGCGTATGCGCCCCCGCCGCCTGGACGCGGAGATCTGGTCATCGCGAACTGGACCAGCTGGGTTGACGTGCTTGTCCTGGCGTACCTGTGAGTCGGCAACTCTGCAGTCCTGGCGACATCGAGAAGAGTCCAGCTGTACGACGATGGGCGACAGCTGACACCAGCCACAACCCCGTCTTCCTCCTCCCGGTCTTCACCGGCCCGGCGCCTCTGCCCGAGCCCGGCTTCGGCCGCTCGACCGGTACCGGCTCCGCGAACATCCTCGCGCCCAGCGGCCCCGCCCCGCCGTGCGCGGGGTACATCCCGGTCTCCGCCCTCTCGCTGATGGCGCGCGCGGGCACCCTCCCGCCCATTCTTTCCGAGGTCGACGAGTCCAAGATCTACCCGACCCTCGCGGCCGCGCGCCGCGCCATCTCCGCGCCCCTCGTCCTCTTCCCCGAGGGCACGACGAGCAACGGCCGCGCAGTCATTCGCTTCGGCGACGGCGTGCTCGCGGAGGACATCAGCCAGGGCGGCGTCGTCTGGATCAAGTTCGTGCGGCACGCGCCGCCCAGCGCCCTACTGCCCGGCGCGACGTGCTCCCTGCCCAAGGCCGGGGCACACCTCCGCAGTGTGCTGTTCACGCCGCCCATCCCCCGCGCCGCGGCGGTTAGGACGCTCCACCCCTCCAACGCACCGAGCGCGCCGACGTTCATGCCGAGCGAGATCCTCGCCGCGCAGCCGGGCGGTTTAGGTGCCGCTAAAGCCGGCGCCGAGTGGCGTGACTCCTGTGCCATTGTACTCGCTGAGACGGGGCGGGTGCGCCGTGTCCCTGGGATGGGATGGGTCGAGAAGGCGAGCTTCCTCGACTACTATGCGCGGTCGAGGCGATAGCGATAGAACGTAGAGCAGATGCGACCACCTCGAGCAGCCTTTGTCATCGCCAACAGAGCACTGGAAAGGGTGGGCACACGCGAAGAGGTCAGTCAGCATGCGCAGGGAGGAGGAGCAAAACGATACAACGACAACCAGGAGCGCAAGAAGGGCAGAAGGCAAAAGATAATGACCACTGACAGGATCGAACTGCCGACCTTTGCATTACTGATATCCTACTGGGTATTAGTACAATGCTCTAACCAGCTGAGCTAAGCGGCCTTGGGTAATAGCAGTGCTTCTGTCTCACTCATACTCCGACGCCCGAAATCCGTTCATTCCGGACCTGAACCGGAGCCAAACATTGCTCAGCGCGGATGAGCCCACAACTCCCACCATTGTCGTGCTCGAGTCAGCGAGCATTCATCCCATCGCTCTCTGCCCATCCGCCCCGCCCGTCATCCCCTCAGCTTCCTGTGTTGATCGTTTGCTTTCTCCCTGTCCCTGTTTAATCGTGAGCTCGATATTCTCGTGCGGAACTCACACACAGACCCACCTCCACCACCGCTAGTCACCATGCCCAAGGCCGAGACGCAGTCTGCGACCCGCCGCTCGGCGCGTATCGCGTCCGCTGGCTCTGCCCCCAAGGTTGGACATTGATCACTGACTCGAGCTGACAGCAGAAGGAGGAGCCGAAGCCAGCGGAGAAGAAGGCCTCCAAGCCCAAGGAGGCCAAGGAGGCCAAGCCCAAGTCTGCGCCCAAGTCCAAGGAGACCAAGGCCAAGGAGCCCAAGAGCAAGGAGCCCAAGTCCAAGGAGCCCAAGAGCAAGGAGCCCAAGTCCAAGCCCAAGTCCAAGGAGGACAAGATGGACGAGGACAAGCCCGCCGAGGCCGAGGCTGAGGCTGCCGACAAGCCCAAGTCCAAGGACGAGACGAACGGCAAGCCGCCCTCGGCCTCGCGCGGCGTGCTGCAGCTCGGTTCGGGCCTGCCCAAGATCACGCTGCAGAACGAGGACGGCGAGGACGTCGACGTCTCGACGCTGACTGGCGAGCGCGGCGTGGTCATCTTCCTGTACCCGCGTGTGCGTACTTTGCTCTTCCCATGTCCCGATGCTGACGTATGCGGCCTTTGTTTACATCCATGTCTCCGGTCTTCACTCTCCACATATCATTGCATCCCCTCCCCAGGCTGACACGCCCGGCTGCACCAACCAGGCGTGCGGGTACCGCGACCTGTCGACCGAGCTCGGCGAGCTCGGCTACGACGTCTACGGCCTCAGCAAGGACAAGCCCGCCGCCCAGCTCAAGGTCAGTTGTCGTACCGGTCCCGAACTGACAACAGTGGAAGACCAAGAAGGAGTTCAAGTACCACCTGCTCTCGGACCCCGAGAGCAAGCTCATCAAGCGGCTCGGCGCGTTCATCGCCCCGAACAAGTGAGTGGGAGCTCATATCAGCTTTGAGCCTGTCGAGATCGAGCTAAGCTGACGCCAGCACCAAGCGCTCGCACTTCATCTTCGAGAAGGGCTCGGGCAAGCTCATCGACATTGCGCTGGGCGTCAAGGCGGCTGAGGAGTGAGTGGGCCAGTGCAGCGCATGTGGGAGCGGCACAGACACAATGGCGGTTCAGCTTGATACCCCTCGATTGTAAGCTGACTTCAGCCCGAAGAACGCCCTCAAGTTCCTCCAGTCCCACCACAAGTAGTCTTGGACTTTGTATCTCGGGTTTGTCTTATGTCAAGGGTTCTGTTTTGCTGCGATACGGCTCGAGGGAACGCAGTGGATGTCACTGCAGCTGGCTTTGTCCCAAAGGCTGGCGAGGAGATGCCTAACTGACTGACTGTCCGAGAGCAGCGGCAACCTTGGGCCTGTCATCAGCCTAATACAAAGCAGCCGCCACCGTCTCCACGCCCACCGCGTGTACAATGAACGGCACTGCCCTCCTCCACTCGCATGCGCTCTTGCAGGTCACCCCCACGCAGGGGTAGTGCGAGGCCCACGTTCAAACCAAACAGCTGACTGGAGACCTGGCCGACAAATTGTCGCAGTGAGCTGGTCCGCTCGCGGCGCCCCAACGCCAGGCGACGCGCCAGGCGATGCAGTGCTCGCGGCGCCAGTCGCCTTGGGGCGCGCAATTCCTCGCGCTCCTCAACACATAGCTCCTGCCTGAAGACCAGTGCGGCACGGCGAGGGGTTGAGGACGCCTGACGCGTGAGGGCTATATGGATGGTGGCGTCCGGGGGCCAGGTTCCCACGGCGCCTAGATTTTCACTGCTATGCAACTGCTATGCATGCGCTGCGTGCGCTGAGGGCATTGCGCTTCCCATCTAGTCAGGTGCCGCCGCACTCGTGGGTCTGAGCATGTATGTCAGTCTGCCCAGCTGCGCGAAGGTTTTCTGGCCCGCACGCTGATCCAGCAGAGGAACAGCAAGCAGTAGTCAAGTCAGTAGTTCAGTAACGGGGCAGCTCGGACAAGGTGATCGTCCTGGAGTGGGCGCAGCACAACAGCATTCATGCAAAGTTTCTACCTACAACAATTCAGTGCGAGCTCATCGCTCGGCGACGCAATGAGACAGAGTCATCAGAGAGATGGCCGTGTCTCATTGCCTCGCCGAGCGATGAGCCCAGCAAGGACCAGAAGCGCGCAAGTGACAGAGGTCTAAGGTCAGCGCCAGCCCTCGAATCGAAGGAAGGAGAAGGAGGTTTCAGAAAAGTTTGTTAAGGTAGCGTGGGTTTTTCAGCAGAGGCCACCGGACCCATCCCGCCCCACCAAGGTGGGAACGAGGGGGCACAGCGTCCCTAAAGCCAAATGCACTCGGGTCATCCGGAATGAGGATAGGAGGCAGATTCTCACCATTTGCATGCGCCGGCGGTACAATTTTGAGTTGTCGAGGGGGAAGGGAGATGGGTAGAGGATAAGGGGAAGGAGAAGTGGACGGGGAGGGGAGAGAGGAGGGAGGATGAGGAAGGGGGAAAGGGGGAAGTCGATCAGAAAGCCCTCGCGCGCCCACGGTCGGCCGTTGCCCTCCCAAAAGGTCAGGCGCCAGCGTCCCGCCAGCTTCTTCGTGTCTGGAGACAAGTACTCTGTGAAGAGCGGCGAGGGGCTATATCATCGCCTCGACGTGGAAAATGTGGCTAGTGTGAACTAGCGAGAGTGAACAGTTACTGTAGAGAGATCTGGCGAGTCAGCGGCTGGTCTTGGAGCGAGAGGTAGGTGGGTGCAGCGCCCCGCATCCGCAGAAGCAGATGGCGCGGGCGTGCGGATGGCGAGCGCGGCGAGGAGCTGGATGCGCTCGCCATCGCTGTGTCGCTGGGGGAGGGGTGGAAGGAGGGGGGTACTCACCCTACAGAGTGTGGTCACTAGAGAACAGAGATGCATCTCGCGTTGCTTTTATGCACTGCCGGCGGGCGGGGCGAGTCGGCGATATCCTGAAATTTCTTAACTCCGGCCCCGTGGCGGTGGAGGTGGCCCATGCGGTCGTGGCTGATTTCAGTGGCGTAGACGGTGCGAGATGCGCTACGAGGTCCAGCCTTCGCTCAGAGTAGCAACACTAACGGGGCGAGGGATGCAGATTGGCACTGCTTGGGAGCGAGCTGCTTGCTGAATGGGGGGCGAGGAGATGTATGGGCAATCTGTGGAAGAGGCGTTGCACACGCGCGGCGTTCGCAGAATAGAGTCACCGCGCCGTCGCCGCTGGAAGGCCGTTAGTGCGCGCCGTTGCGGCGTCCGTTGCTCCCACTCCCACGCCGCATGAATCTGGCGCTCGATCATGAGAAACCAAGGGTCTGCGCAAAGTTGCTAGCCTCCGCACCATTCCACTCTCCGTCTCACCAGCATCTTCCTCAACACCAACTCAGTTGCACCACCTCCTCTCCCACGCCAGCTCATGTAGACATCATAATCATCTCCCGCGAACGGGTGCTATACAGGGTGCCTCGCAAGAACGAGACTTTATGCGCGGCGCAGCGCGTGAGCCAGATCTACTCCCACGCCGGCGCGCCTCTATCCACACACAGTCTAGAAGCCCGTCGCGCCAGGGGCCTTCTCGCCCTCGCGGCGGAGCGCGAGCAGAATCTCCTTCATGCGCGCGAGGTCCGAGCCGCCGGCAACGCTCGGCCGGATGGTCTTGGACTCTGGGTGTGAGCGGGAGCCGCATGGGAGCTGGGATGGAGAGGCAGCAAACCTCCGTTTACTCACGAGAGTTCTCAAGACCGATGAGGTCGGTGACGCGCTCCCACGTGGTACCACGGGCGATGTCATCCTTGAGCTGCTCAAGGAACTTGGCCTCGTGCTCCCTGCTGTCAGCTCGATTCTTACCACAGTGAGCTGAGAGAACGCAAGGATAACGGCCTTCGCGAGCCTGCGGTGGCGTAGTCCCGCACCAGCTTAACACCCACTTGTTCTCTCTGATGTTCTTCTCCTTCTCCTTGTTGTAGTCCTCGTAGAACTGGTCGATCGCCTTCTCGGCCTTGTTGGCCATCTCGTCGCGCTTCTCCTGGTCGGCAGCGTTCCGGCGCTTGATCTCCTCGGCCTGCTTCTCACGCCACTGGCGGATTGGCTCAGTCTCCTCCTCGGTCTCGGGGAGGGTGTTGGTGAACTCGGGCGCAGGGAGGATGCTTGCTGCCGAACGGGGCTGGGGCGCAGCGGTGGGAGGGTAGGGTGACGCGCCATATGGCTGGGCGGACAGCGCGTTGAACACCGGCTTGGGGGTAGGCGTGGCCTGGGGTCAGCTCGGCCGACAAGAGAGCTGGCGTAGGTGGTCAGGGGGACAGCTTGGGTGGGGAGCTCCCTCCAGCACAGCTGCGCACCTGCCACCTCGCGAACATGACTCACCGCCGATGGCATCTCCGAAGTGAGGTCGGGGAAAGCGCTCTCGAACTTGCCGAGCTCCTCATCCTCGCCCAGCCCAACGTTGCCGGTCACGCGGACCTGGGACGAGCCCCCGCCGGTGATGTCGTCGAGCTCGGGGAACGCGTCAAGGCCGCTGGGCGACTTGATGGGAGAGGCCGACTTGACGGGCGACGCCGACTTGACGGGGCTGGCGGGCTTGGCGGGCGCTGGGGAGCGTGAGCGCCAGTTCTGCCACGAACCGTGGTCCTGCCATGGGGAGCGGTTCCACGGGTGCATTCTGGGATGGGGAGGAGTTGGTAGTGAGAGAGACGTGTTGTAGTAGGTGGCAAGGGGAGACGTGCACCGCGAAGCTGGCACTTACCATCGTCGAGGTCCGGGAACGCGTCCATGCCGCTGCCCGAGCTCATGCCAGGGATCTCGCCCGAAGCGAACAGGTCGGCGTCATCGCCGAGGATGGCCTTTTCACGCGCAAGGAAGTCGGCAGTGGGGTCGTCGGACATGGTTGCGGAGTGTGTGATGCTGCTCGAAGTATGTCGGACGGGCGTAACTGTCATGACGCGGCGCGGCGCCGACATGCGTGGAGGTCGAGAGTGATCACGTGGAAACAACGTGGGAGACTCCGCAATTGCCGCCACGGTGGCAGCCATGTTTGGTTCCTCGCGGGCTGGAGTTGATGAGAGTTGAGTGAGACGCGTCTGCTTTCCATACATGCCATCTACAACATCACCATGCCCGTCCCGCAACCAGAAAACTGGAAGAACATTGCGGGCGCGCCGATCCACGAGGGCTTCGTGCTCATGGCGCTCAGTGCGCTCGACGGCCTAGTCGACAGGCACTACCTTCCCCCACAGTAAGCGCGATCCCGAGGTCTGCAGCGCACAATCTGACACGTAGACGCCATGTGCAGCTCCTCCTGCATCTCGTGACAGATCCAAAGGCGAAGCAGGAGGATCTCCGCCGCGCCCCTGCGCCCCTCTCCATCCTCTATCGCTACCTCGACTTGTTTGGATCCGACCTTCTCCGCCACCTTCCTCGCATGCACAGGGGCGCGACGGACTACGACGTTCGGGACACGCCCGACTGGCTTGCATGGAAGCCGAACGGCGAGCTCGAGCGCTCCGTGCGCAGGCGGGTGCTAGAGAGCACCAAGCACGGCATCTGGGTCTTCCTCTCCGAACCAGTCGAGAAGAAGGCAGACAAGAAGAAGCGCAAGAGGCGAGGCGACGACTCGGATGACGAAGGAGAAGTGCGCGTCATCTCGGACGACGGCTGGGGCGTCCTCGAGTGGCTTGTGGCGCTGTGGTCGAGGTCGCCCCCAGCACTGCTCCAACAATTACACAAGCAGGCGTCGTCCAAGCTTCTGTACGACGACGCAAACGTGGTGCTAGCTGCCGTGCGCGCCGCCTTCCTCCCGACTGATCCACCGACTCCCTTCAGTGTCCTCCCCGCACGACGAGAAACAGCGGCCAAGCTCCTTTCGCTCGTAATCGACCTCGCGCGACCGCCCAAGGCCTCGTTCCACCCCCAGACGCTCGTCCTTGCCCTCCTCCCCCTCTTCCGCGCGCCAGCCGCCCAGGTCCCCGCCCTCTCCCGCGCAATCACGGACTGGAACGCGCGCGCCCATATTCTCGCCGTCGCCCTCGAAGACGCTGCGGGTGTACGCAAGCAACGCGAGGCGGCGCGCCGCTCCGCCGTCGCGTCTCGCTCTACATCTCGCGCCCCGAGTGTCGGCTTTCGGGGGACCCGGATGACGGCTGCGCGCAGCAGGAGCACGACGGTGGCTGCCGAGGATGTACCCGGCATCATGAGCCTCGCCACGCCCTTCCAGGCGCCCGACGTTGACTACGCGCTCAACCTCCTCGCCCTCGACGGCGATGACCGCTCGCTCGTCCTTGCTGCCGAGCTCGTCTCCCTCCTCGTCACTCACGTGCCGAAGGACCACGCGTGGCTCCGACTCGACGACGACTTCATCAGTGAACACGACGGCGTGCTCGGCCGCGTGCTCATCATGGCGCGCAAGAAGGCGGACGCGGCGTGCGGGCGCGTCTCGAAGGTTGGGGTCAAGGTCAGGTTCGAGAAACCAGAAGACGAGTCGATGGATGTCGACGAGACGCAGAGCACCGTGCCGCTCTCTCGGTCGCAGCTCGCCGATCTCGAAGCCGAGGAGTCGCAGGGGTCAGCCGATAGGCCGCCGAGTAGTGCGTCGTCGGCGCTCACCTCGCTTCCGGACGATGGCAGAGAGGGCGACGCGTCACCGCCCGCAGCTGAAACGCTGCCGCTAAGCCGGGAACAGCGGGCCCGGTTCGACATGGATGAGGACGAGGAAGAGTCGCAAGTCCCCGCTGACACGCTCCCCCTCACGACGGCGCAGCGCGCCCAGTTCGCTGCCGACGACGATCTGGAGAGCCCCGAGGGTTCCGAGCCACGGCCAGACGAGGATATGGCGAGCGCCGACGAGGAATCTCAACTCCCGGCCGAGACACTGCCTCTGACCGCGGCGCAGCGAGCCCGGTTCGCGGACGACAGCGAGGAGGAGTCGCAGGCGACGCCCAAGGACGCACTCATATCTCCCGACGACAGCGCTAGAGAAGGGACCGTGTCCGACATCATAGGTGACGCACTGTCGCCGATCGGCAGCGACGAGGGCGAGGAGTCGCAGTTCCCTGCCGAGACACAGGCGCTGACCCGCTCCCAGCGGCGGGCACTGTACGACGACGAGGAGTCGCAGTTCTCATAGTGTACCATTTGTAGCATTACGCTGTACTATTCATCCAGCCGCGCGAGCACGTCGCGCTTACCCTTGCCCTTGCCATGCCCGTGGCCCTCCTCGTGGCCATTGCCGTGCCCGCTGCCCTTGTCGGGCTGCTCCTCCACACAGTCGCAGGTACCCTCCTCGCGCGCACGGAAGAGCCAAAACTCGTCGAGCACGCTCGAGTTGCGCGACGCCACAAACTCGTGGCGCATGTGCGTGGCATTGGCAAACGTCAGCCGCGACCAGCCGTACGTCATGTCGACGCCGTGCGCAATGTTCGGGGGCAGCGGCGAGTCGAGCTTATCCAGACCGTCGTAGTGCCCACCTGCCCCGTTGGTGATGTACGTCGGCGCGCGCGGGTTGTCGTACCCGGCGGGGTCCGCGGTGTCTGGGTGAGCCATATCGCGACAACAACTCACGGTTGAACATGGGCACGGAGCGCGAGTAAATGTGGTCGTGGCCCGTGAAGACGACGTCGACGTTGCCCTCGTACAGGATGCCCTCGAACGCCTGGCGGCACGGCTCGCACACGCCGTCGGCGAGGCCGACGTACCACGGGCGGTGGCCGAACGCGAGGACCCACGGCGTCTTCTTGCGGTCGACGTTGGCGAGGTCCCGGCGGAGCCACTCGATCTGCTCCCCGACCTTGCCGCGGGGCCCGCTCATCTGCTTGCCCGTCCCGCCCACCTCGTCGGGGCCGAACAGGCCCTCGCCAAAGTCCGTCTCAAAGCTCAGGACGACATAGTGCACCATGCCCACGTCGTACGAGTACCAGAAGTTCTGGCTCGGCCCGGGCTTGCCCGGCATGTTCCAGTGCTCGGCGTACGCCGTAAAGTTGGTCTGGCCGGGCATGCAGATCTGGGCCGTGTACGAGATGTTGTTGGCCTTGTCCTTGACCCCGCCGTTGTTGCAGTTGCTCTCGTGGTTGCCCACCGCGACCATGTACGGCCGCTGCGAGGTCAGCGGCGTGATCTGGTCGTACCACGCCTCGTTGAGGCGCTCGTAGTTTTCCACGATCGCCGTCGCGTTCGTGAGCACGTTCTCGGGGCCGTAGAAGCCCTGCGTCGACGCCTTGAGGAAGTAGTCGGCGTACGCCAGGTCGCCGATGTGCACTGGTGTCAGACCAAGCGGCGAACCTTCCTCCAGCCGACTCACCGATGTGCTCGTACGCGTCGAGGCTCTGCACCATGCTCTGGATGGTGTTGGTCTCGTCGTCGAGCAGGGCGCCGCCCGCCCCCTCGCCCGTCGAGTTGGTGAGGCCGTCGGGGCCCATCAGCCCCATGTCCGCGACGATGGCGACCGCGTACGGCGTGCAGTCGCCCGCCGCGCGCGCCGTCGTAAACGAGTACGTCGGGATCGTGCTGCACCCAAAGCAGTTGGTGTGCGCCACGCGGTAGTGGTACTCGGTCCCGGGCTTGAGATCGGCCAGGATCGCGTGCCGGCTAAAGGTGCGCGACGTCTCAAAGGTGCTCTCGCGCGCCGGGGCGGTGCGGTCGAGGTCCCACGCGTCCGTGCCAAAGTACACGACCGCCTCCGCGTCGGGCAGGGACGTGTACGTGTTCCAGCTCACGGCCATGGCCGTCGCGTTGATGTACGCCAGGCGCTGCTGGAGGGGCTCGACGGGGTTCCAGGGGCGCTCGCCCGGCACCGTCGTGAGCGGGTACGACTCGTTCTTGAACGGCTGGGGTTAGCGGGGCCGGGGGGACGCCTTCCGTGCTGCCTCCCTCCCTGGGGACTCACGACGGCGGCCGCGAGGCGCGCGGCCAGCAGCAGCGCGAGCATCATGGTGAGTGCGGATGAAGATCAGTCGAGTTTGGCTTCTCGCGCTGTTTTAGTGTACGCGGATCTCTGTCACTCTGTCCTCTCCAGTCCCCGAGACGACGTCACTTTGTCAGCAATTTGGACGCACGTTCACCGCCATCAGTTGAGACATGGACAGAGTTGACAACTCTGCTGCAGGCACTAGTGCGCCCAAGGAGGAAGTTTGTGGGATTGTGGCATTGTGGGCCACTCAGAGCGCCCGAATTAGACGCTAAATCAATTTGGCGTTATCGTGATGAGTGCGGGTTAGTTGCCATCGCGCACGTGCGTACGGTGTGCCGGCGGTACCACGCGGGTCAGACCCCTGTGTCCGCGGGCCGCTAGCCGATCGCCGAGGTCGAGGAAGACGGTCTGGCACACGACCGTCCTCGAAACTTGGCAGCGTCATGCGATCTGGAGAGGAGCGACGACGGATGAACGAACCGTTGACGGCAAGAGAGGGAGGGAGGAGGAAGCTATATCCGAGGTACTTCCCGCTTTAATGGCGGCTATATACGAATACAACTCCGGTGATCCGCAATGCAAAACTGGCACCCCCAAAGTTCCAACATGCAACAAAGCATGTTGTCTCGCTCATAGTGTTGTCCTCGTCGCGCCACACTGCTGCTGGATGCCATTCCGGTCAAAGTCGTTCTCATGAACCTACATAGAGAGCTGTCCAGCACTGACGATGCACACTTTGTACTACACGATAAGGCCGGCAACATCCATGGCGTGACCGGTTCGACTCGGGTGTGCGGAACGGACATGGCCGGGTCTCCGCCGCCGAGTCGATGTTGCCCGACCCAAGTTGGCCGGCAACCTGGACAAAGAACAGGTTACCAACCACCTCCTTCCACTCACTCTCTCCCACCACCTCCGACACCAACAAAATGGTCCACACCCTCGTGATCGACAACTACGACTCGTTCACGTGGAACGTGTACGCGGACCTCGCGCGTCTGGGCGGCAACCCCCTCGTCGTGCGCAATGACAAGATCACCCTCCCCGAGATCGAGGCGCTGCACGCCAAGGGCGAGATTGACCGCGTTGTCATCTCCCCCGGTCCCGGGCACCCGCGCACCGACTCGGGCATCTCGCGCGACGTTATTATGTGGGCGATGGGGCGTGTGCCGGTGCTCGGCGTTTGCATGGGCCTCGAGTGCTTGGTCGACGTGCTCGGCGGCGAGGTGAGTTGGGTGTGGAAAGTGGAGAACAAAGAAGCGGGTGTGGGTTGGGGATATTGGGAGGAGGAGCCTTGTGCCGAGTCTCCCAGGAGCCTTGAGCGGCATGGCGACGACACTCCGCGGCTTAAGCTTAGTCTTTGCCTTCTTCAGCGGTGCCCACTTGGCGGCATCACGTTGTCGCTCCACTCAGCCCCTCCGTGGCAGCCGCTCACACCAGATCGCGTACGCCGGCGAGATCAAGCACGGCAAGACGTCGCTCGTCAAGCACGATGCCATGGGCCTGTTCCACGAGCTCCCGCCCCTCCTCGCGTCCGTCCGCTACCACTCGCTCGCCGCCAAGCTCCTTACCCTCCCCCCCATTCTGCAGGTGACCTCGACGACCGAGGAGTCTGGCGTGATCATGGGCGTGCGCCACCGGAAATACACCGTCGAGGCGGTCCAGTACCACCCCGAGTCGTGCATGAGCGAGGGCGGCAAGGGCCTCGTTGCCAACTTCCTCAAGCTCAAGGGCGGCGAGTGGGGCGGCGAGAACGCGTGGTGCGGCGTCCCCGCCTCCTCGGAGGCCGACGTCAACAAGGCCACGGCGCCCGCCGTGCCGGTCGCGAACGGAAGCGAGCCCGAGGTGCCCACGGAGAAGAAGGGGCCCTCGATCCTCGACCGCATCGCGGCCCAGCGCCTCAGCGACGTCGCTGCCGCGTCCGCTGCTCTCCCCACCACGCCCGAGAACCTCGCGTCCGCGCTCAACCTCCACACCGCCCCGCCTCTCATCTCGTTCGTCGACCGCGTCAAGAACACGCCCCACACCGCCGTCATGGCCGAGATCAAGCGCGCGTCGCCGTCCAAGGGCGAGATTGCGCCGACGGCCAGCGCGCCTGAGCAGGCCTTGCGGTATGCGGCGGCCGGCGCGTCCGTCATCTCCGTCCTGACCGAGCCGACGTGGTTCAAGGGTGCGCTGAGCGACATGCTCGCTGTGCGGCGGGCGGTGGACGCGATGCCAAACCGCCCCGCGATCCTGCGCAAGGACTTTATCCTCGCGCCGTACCAGATCGACGAGGCGCGCCTGCACGGTGCCGACACGGTGCTGCTCATTGTCGCGATGCTCACGCCCGCCAAGCTCAAGGAGCTGTACAACTACTCGCTGAGCCGGGGTATGGAGCCCCTCGTCGAGGTCAACAACCCCTCCGAGCTTGAGATCGCGCTCGAGCTCGGCTCCAAGGTCATCGGCGTGAACAACCGCAACCTCCACGACTTTAACGTCGACATGTCGACGACGAGCCGCGTCAACGACGCGCTCAAGGGCCGCGACGTGATCCTTTGCGCGCTCTCTGGTATCTCCAGCCACGACGACGTCGCCAAGTACGTTGCGGAGGGTGTGCGCGCCGTGCTGGTCGGTGAGAGCCTCATGCGTGCGCCCGACGCCGGTGCGTTCCTGCGCGAGCTTATCGGCCTCCCGGCCGCTGAGAAGCCCGCGCCGACCAAGCCGCTCGTCAAGATCTGTGGTGTGCGCTCTGCCGCGGACGCGCAGCTGGCCATCGACGCCGGTGCCGACCTCATCGGCATCATCTGCGTGCCCGGCACGAAGCGCTTCACCTCTCCCGAGACTGCGCGCGAGATTGTCGACGTTGTGCGCGCCGCGCGCGCCAAGGCATCGTCGAGCAAGCCCGAGTCCTCGCCCCTCTGGTTCGGGACGATGGCCGCGCGCCTCCGCGCCCGCCGCAGGCCACTCGCCGTCGGCGTGTTCCGCAACCAGCCCGTGGACGAGGTGGCGGCCGCGGTCGACGACATCGGCCTCGACCTCGTGCAGCTGCACGGCGACGAGCCGCAGTCGCACGCCCGCCTCCTCCCTGTGCCGGTGATCAAGGCGTTCCGTGTCGTCGACGGTGCCGTGCGCGGTGGGGACGCCGCCCGCCCCGGCCTCAACAGCTATGTGCTGCTCGACGCGCCGTCGAGCTCGGGCGCCGCGGGCGGCGGCGAGGGCGTCTCCTTTGACTGGGGCGTCGCCAAGCGCCTCGCGGACGCTGGCGAGGCCGGCGGCGCGGCCCGCCTCCCCATCATCCTCGCGGGCGGGCTCACCCCCGATAACGTCACGCAGGCGGTCGAGGCGGCCGGCGGCGTGCTCGCCGTGGACGTGAGCTCGGGCGTCGAGGCCGCCGACGGGAGCAAGGACCCAGAGAAGGTGCGCGC